>BHFT01027859.1:0-32792 GCA_004320025.1 Laticauda laticaudata
AAAAGAATGATTTATCTCAATGATCCGTTCTAAAGATAGTTTGGAGGCTATAATCCTGTTTTCTCAGAGGGAGTGTGGTCTGTAAAATCTGTGCCCAATTCCCAGATATGAAAATCAACCATAAACACCACCTCCATGTTGTCAGAATTCAACTCCACTTTTCTAACACATATTCAGCTTATCATTGCTTCTGCATACCTATCTTGTACCGGTACAAGTTTAGACCATTTCAGAGTTAAAACTGTAGTAGGATCAGTACTGCTGGCTCCATGATTCAGATACCAGTTTCAAAAAATGTCATAAAAGTGTTGACCAACAAAAGAAAGGAGTCTTATGTCACTTTAGAACTTAAATTCCATAGACCTGAACCATCTCCTTGCACCCATTGTGAACCTGTTAGTGAATATCCGTGTGACTACTTTCCAACTTATTAAATGACTCCAGGAAAATATCATCAATGGTGTAAAGACAAACATTCAAGAGAGTGAATAAAGCATTACTTCCATCTCCCTAGATTTTCTTCCAATAAATGTCATTAATCAACGCTTATACATACTGTTTTGGTGTTCTGTCAGCCCTGAAGCTAAATTTTGAAAGCAGATTCAGAGCAGATGCAAGGAACTTAACCATCAGCTGCACTGTAGCTCTCCTACCACAGATTACTGATTAGTCAGCAAAGCTTTCTCCCACTAAGAATGTAAGTTCTTATCATATTATTATTATACACACATGATGATCCTTCTCGTCTCATCATTCTATAGCAAGATCAGGTTTTAATAGGCATGTGGCTTTGAAAAATACTATAAATGCTGCATTGAATAGTTCCAGGAAATCAGTTAATGCATTGGATATCTGTTATCTAAATCTTGGTTACCCAATTCTCCTATTATTAAAACACGGCCTGCATGTGGAGGAAGCCTTTGAACATTAGATAACTCTGAAAAAAACAGGTGAAACTGTTATGAAAATAAGTGACCATTATTTACAACAGTGTTTCTTAATCCTCAGCATGGTTGGGTAATTATGGGAGTTGAAGTCCACACATCCTAAAGTTGCTGAGATTCAGAAACACTGATTTAATATATGACTATCTCTTGAAATATACCACATAATATCCGAGGAGCATCATTCCCAAATGAGGCACTGGTGGCAAAAATAATGATTGTGAGTTGAACTTCAGAATAGGGAATGATGTTCTAAGAAAACCAAGAGCAAATCATCTCCAGGTTCTGACCAAATGGTAAACCATACTAAACTGTATCTTTTTTCCCCTGTACTTATTTCCAACAAACTGATAATTGCAAGGAAGCCAATTAAAGTGGTACAAATTTGTTCATTCTAATTCTAGAATCTAGTTTGATGTACAATGTCTGCAGTAATGAAACATTTAAAAAAAATAAAATAGAACATACATTAGGACTTAAAACTGGTAACAATCTATCTATGGATCAGAACAGAGCTAGAAGGAACCTTGGAGGTCTTCTAGTCTTACTAGTCTTAACAAGACTGGTAAGTTTTAAAAACAACATTAAGATCTGTAGGGGAAAATGTTTCAAATGATAAACACCAAGATGGAGATGCAAGGTGGGATTAAGATATATGCATAAAGCTTGAAATACAAACCCAGCTGTCTGAATATCTGTCCTGTGACCCAAGTGTTGCATCCAGACTTCATATGCTTTATGTCCTGAATATACCTATATATATAGGAACTAAACACTGTATACAAGTGTTTTTGCTATAACAGAGTCTTGGTAGAAATAGTGAAGATCATCTGACGATATAGATTAATGTAACAATAAAAAGTTTCTGATGAAATAGCTACAATTTTATTTCTTTATTTTTTTGTCAATTGCTTACAAGATAATATATAGTTATAAAGTTGTAGCAATGTTTCAGCAGAATCTCATCTGCCATCCTCAGGCTTCTGTATGGAAGTTGGTTTCAAATGCGAGGCTGGTCCATTTCTGATTGGCCTTAAGAGCCTGGGTCTGATGTTCATGGACTTGGAGTTTGATGATGGGTGTTTCTGGTTTCTGTCTGTCTGTTTTGTGGCCTTTTGACTTGGCTGCAACCCTATGTTCTTTGTGTGGAGGCGTTCAGTGCGCTTGGCTCCATGTGAAAGACAGATTGTCTTTAGGTTATTCTTTTTCCATGGGGCCAAATTCACAAAATGTGTCATCCATGTATCTTAGCCATAGTTTTGGGTTTGTGGATGGCATTGCCTATGGGCTCTGGATTTGGCCCCATGGAAAAGAAAACCTAAAACAGATTTCCTAACACACTCTAAACAACACAACACCCCAAAATCAAGTTCACGATGGAAACAGGAAAATAACAAAACTACCATTCCTAGATGTCCTAATCACAAAAGAACAGATGGCACACTGGGACACACCAGTATACCAAAAAGGCAAAACACACACCCAACCGCTACCTCAACGCCCAATCCCACCACCACCCGCCCCACAGATAAACTTCTCCGTTGGCCAAAAACACTAATTACCAGACCAACACCTGGCAGACAAGAACATATAAAGACTGAACTATGCACCTGACTGAAGTACTGACAGGCCAATGGCTCCAAAAACAACAGAAATCACCAACCTGATCCACAAAAACACACCAAGACATAACAGAGACATAGAAGACCAACACACTAGGAACAGCTGTCTTGCCCTACATAAGAGGTACTACAGATTAATATCAGTAAGATTACTAACAGCATCAACATCAAGGACTTGCCTTCAAAACAGACAAAAAAATTAACAGACTCTTCTCTTCCTTTCTCCCGATGAGAACCCCAAAGACAAATTGACCTGGAAAAACCAAGGGCATATACGAAATTCCTGTACATCATCCCCGCCACAATACATTGGACAGACCAATAGAAGAATAGCGTACCGCTCTCGAGAACTTACAAAAATGCATATAAAAAAGCTGGAACACACCTCCTCACTAGTCCAACACATAAAACCCACAGGTTAACAAACATCAAACTTCAATGGCACTAAAACCCTAGCCACTATAGAAAAACCCCACCACAGAAATCAATCAGAGAAGCCATAGAGATTGAAAAAAGACCTGACAGCAATGAATAGAAGAGATGATTCCAGCAGACATGTCAATCATTTGAAACCTGGCACTTCTCAAATAAAAGATTCCATGCCACACAAACAGACAAACAACCTGAGACACAGACAGACCTCCCTTTGATGCTCCAACTCAAACACCCCACACCTGAGCCACAGACAGACTCTCTTTGATGCTCCAACTCAAACACCCCCACAACCTGAGCATAGACAGGATCCTCTGAGTTGCTCCAACTCAAACACCCCCACACCTGAGCACAGACAGACTCCCTCTGATGCTCAATCCAAACCCCCCACAGGCACCCAGGTGCACGCCAGCTTGCTAATGAATAGCAGCTTGCTAATGAAGAGCAGCCGTCCTTCACGCGAGCCAAGCTGCCACTGAAAGCCTCCAACACAAGAACAGAGTGTTGCCAGCCAATCAAAGCCACAAAACACACAGAAGAAACCAGAAACATCAATCAATAAACTCCCAAGTCCAATGAACACAGACCCAGGCTCCTAGCCAATCAGAATGGACCAGCCTCAATTTAAACCAGGAGCTGTGAGACCCACATCCATACAGAAGCCTGATGATGGCAGATGGTTCTGCTGAAACGTTGCCTACAACTTTTACAGCACTACAATGACGTGAGATAATACCGAAAGGAAGCTAACAGCACACATATAAGTACCGCGAAAGCTTAAAAAAACATATATATATATTATATATATATATATATATTTGGTGCTGTTTTAGCTTCCTTCGGGTATTATCCCACGTCATTGTAGCTTCTGTTAAAGTTGTAGCTCAATTGATAGTTCTGCTTAAAGGTTAAGTACCGCAAAGCTAGTACCCGCGAAAGCTTTAAAAAACATATATATATATGAAAGAAACAAGAGGACAGGGGCCATAGGCATGTTAGTGTGCTTATGCACACTAATTAAGGAGAGAAGCAACCTAAAACTAAGGAGAATCCACAGTAGTTCATGCTACAGTAAATTTGTTAATCTGTAACATGTAATAAGCTTCTTTGTTGTTTTACTGCAAAAGAATATTGTATATCCTTCTGGAATTGTTAGATACTTATGCTCCTTGCCTCCTAGAGCTTTAAACATAAGTGCTTACTAGCAGAGCGCATTCTGCTTAGACATAGAGCAGAAGCCAGTCATGTGCTGCTTTCTAACACTGGTGAGATAAGATCCTAGCATCTGTGCTGGCAGATTTTCTACCCTGTTGCATCCAGAATGAATAAAAATATCTCCCTCCCCCCATTCAAATCAGTGGGTCTCTCTTCATAAACCCAGCTGTCATCTCAAATTGATCAATTATTTCCATTTAAAATTTGCTTAAATGTTCTTATTTATAAATAGGTAACATTCAGAAGGTTACTCAAAAATGCATTTTTGTTCACTAGAGTTTATATCTATATATCTATGCTGTTCAGCTTCCTTCGGGTATTATCCCACGTCATTGTAGTTGTGCTTTTAAAGTTGTAGCAACGTTTCGGCAGAATCTCATCTGCCATCATCAGGCTTCTGTATTGAGTTTGTCTGACGATATATNCCAAGATACTTCCAATTTTACGCAGGAGAAAACCCGAATAACCAAAGATCCACATACAAATACCCGCGAAAACCTCTCTGTCTCTCTCTCTCTCTATATATATATATATGGAAACACTAAATAGAGGTAGGATTGGCTTGTTGACAGCAGCCAAGTTTGTTGGTTTTGGAACAGAGGCAAGGAGTTCTAGTGGCTTCCATTTGCATCTACAGGTAGTTCTTCAATGTGAAGCCACAATAGGAACCAGAATTTCCATCACTAAGCAATGGGGTCATTAACTGACTCCTATCCAATTTTACAAACTTTTTCACCACAGTCACTAAGCAAATCACTGTAATCATTAAACAAATCATGTGATTTTTTTTTAAAAAGCCAAACCAGTTTTCCACATTAATCTGCCTCTCAGAGGTTTCCTGGGAAGGTTGCAAATAGCGATCATATGACCCCGGATGCTGCAACTCTTGTAAATACGTGCTGGTTGTGATGTGCCTGAAATTAAATCAGGTGAGCTCGGGACCATTATGCAATGGTCATAAGTGTGAGGAGTGGTCATAAATCATAAGTCACTTTTTTCAGCAGCATCATAACTTCAGTTTTTAAACAAATGATCATAAATCAAGAACTGTCTGCATTAGCTTTCTGAAGAGTCATAGCAACATCAAAAAAATTCTACTGGTTATTTTTCATGGTATTAACATTGATTAACATAATCTGGGATTCTTGGCCACTTTTTAACTCAATGGGGGTGAAAAAGAGGTCTTGTATGGAGAAGTGTCAAAAAAGATGATAACTCACCTAGTTTGGCTTGGAACAAGGCCAACCAAAACACGTGTAGAGGTCTTCCTTCCCTTTGAAACAAATTAAACCCAAACCTATCATTTCTGCCTGATCATCCATGGGTTTGTTGAAATGGATTCTGTATATGCATATTGGCAGTTATTGAAAATAGAAAAAAGATAGGCCAACAGCCTGTTATGACTACAATAGAACTCTTTGAAAAAGGTATGCATTTAATGTCTATGGAACATTATAGAATAGCTGTGGATTGTTCATACAGAAAATTGGGACAAAGAAGGGCATTTCACAATGTTTCTATAGCCACACACTGCATGGTCCATGAGTTCACTTCCTCAGCTCAACTTCTGTTTTAACTGAAATTTCAATTTTCTAGGAAATATCTAATTTTTGATCATCCCATTTCTCACACAGTGTATTCACTGTGGGCAAATTGGACCTATTTGGGTAGAAGATAATTTGTTTTATTTCTTCTTTCCACTCTGAAGTCTCCTGTACTTCATCAAACTCAGTCCCTATTATCTGAGGGGCTTGAGTGGAATGAAGACCATCCCTAGCTCTCCTCCTTTCTGTTGTAAATGGTGATTCCACAAAAATTCAAAAGCAGCAAACTAAGTTAGTGAGCAAATCACGCAGCAGCTCATCTGAAAAGCCAAGCAAAAGTCCACATGCCAAGACTGATGAAAAACAAATCATGTCAATGGACTAAATGGCAGTGATTGTTGCTTGCAAGAAAAACAAATCTGCAGAGGACTTTTTTTCTCAATGTACTGTAAGGGTGAGGAGAACATGCAGTGAATGTTTTAAAAGTAGGGAATATTGTCATTGATATATCAAGTATTTTTGTATTTGTTTGTTAAATTGTTATCTTGCCTTTTATCTGAGAGTTCAAGGCAGCGGGCATAGTCAAACTCACGTCATTGCATGACGTATCGGGACTTTTTTCCCCTTCACTAAACTGGGTGTGGCCAGCACGTACGCATCTGGTCGACGGGCCAGGAGTTTGACTTCCCTGGCATAGACCCCTCCTTCTCCCAGTTGTATCCATTACCATCCTATTAGTCAGGTTGGCTACAGAGAGGGGAACTTGTCCTAAAATCCAATAAACTTCTACAGCTAATTCTTTTCAGCCCTGGTCCAATGTCTTCAACTATTACAGCACACTCTATGATATGCCAATCATATTTGTACACATTATAACAATTTAAAGGGCTATTGTTCATACTGGTTTGCATGTAGATTTGCCAGTACATGGTAGTAATCAAATATTTATAATAGTTGATCTAATTTTTCAAACATTCCCCACCCTTCTGCACATAAATATAGTTATTTGTCACCATTGAAACTGTTATGCAAAAGGTGTTTAGTTTTAGATTAGTCATTTCTACTGGATATTATTGTGGTTGCATGCACAGCTAGATGTTCAGAATGGATCTATCAAATCTTTCTATTTACAAATGTTTGGATTTTCTCCAGTTCTTTCTCTTCTCTTCTACTGTCTCCAGGTACTGCCACTGTCCAGATGTTGTCTTTCTTGTACACAATTGTTAATTCTGGGGTTTTGTGTGACAGGTGCCTGTTTGTTTGAATTCTAAAGTCCCAGAGTACTTTAGCTACTTCATTTTCTATTATTTTGTCTATTTTGTGATATCAGCCACATGGTATTTCTTGCAGATTTCTGATGAAACACTGTTACTACTTTGTCACGCTTAACTACATGTCTATAGTTAGTCTGTGCAGAAACTGACTAGGTAGACCACTGGTTTTTGCTTGGTTTTGTGTACTTGAACTAGCCCCTTGGTCTCTTGCTTCAATATTCCTTAGCAATTGCCAAGTTCTTGCTATCTGCTTTACCTGCTACTTTTTTACTGTACTACACATGTAATTATTTCCTTGCGATGTCTCTTTTTTATTCTTTATTTGGTCTTTCTTATTTACTAAAGAGACTATTAGTTTCTTTAGTATTCAGTAAGTCTTCATGGTGTGCTTTCTTCAGTGCCTCTTCTTCCCTGTCTTTCAGATATTCTTCCAATGCTCTTTCTATTTCAGCTTTCTGGTGTGCTTGCAACATTCCACATCTACCTACGTTCCTTGTACAAGTGGTGACGTATGACCACAGTTATAGACTGGAACTTCCATTACTAAGTGATGCAGTCATTAACTAAGTCACACCTGTTTTATGTCCCTTTTTTGTCATGGTTGTGAAGTGAATCACACTGTTGTTCAGCAAATCTAGCTTCCCCCATTGCCTTTGCTTTTCAGAAGTCCCCTGGGAAGCTCACAGATGGTAATCACATGACCCCAGGACCCTGCAACCATCAAAAATATGTGTCAATTGCCAAATGTCTGAATTTTGGTCATGGGATTGCAGAGATGCTGTGACAGTTTTAAGTGGGAAGATTGGTTGCAAGTCATTTTCTTTGCCTTCAGTGAAACTTTGAATGCTCAAGCAAATTATCATAAATCAAGGAATACCTATAAGTCTATAAACATGGCTGTGTCTATAAACATGACTGTGTGGATAAGAGTCTATTAACATGACTGTGTGGATAAAGAGTATGATTCATTGCCATTATTTTTCTGGTTTTCTTATCCAAGGCTTTTAGTTCTGCTGGACCCCGGTCCACTATTCCAGTTATGTATCTAATGAATGGACTAGAAGTTAATTACCTTGATGGTATTCAATCCACTGAGTGTGGAGATTAATATCTTCTTCACTCTTCTAACACATTCACTGCTGACTTTCTTCTTGACTTCAGGGTGCTTGATGTAATCAGTCTACAGGATGCCCAGGATTCTTTGTGATTGTCTTCATTCAGATTCTTGTTATTATGTCCATAATGCATCTTGATTCCTTCAGTTTTCACAAATTTTCCCCTGTTGACAATAAGACTTTGTCTTGTCCCAACTTCATTGCAATATCTTGGCTGTATATTTGACAGTGTTGCGTAGCAATTCCATTGCAGATAATATTTTTCCATACAGCTTCAGGTTGTTCATGTAAAGGAAGTGGGATAATCTGGAAGATGCTTTTGCATGATAGCCATGGCCTGATTTATTCAAAAATGTTGACAGAGCAATCAATGTAATAACAAATATGACAATGGTGAATTGAAAGATTCCTCTCTTATACAGATAATCAGAGTTGGAAGGGACCTTGTAGGTCATCTAGTCCAAGCCTCCACCCAAGCGGGAGACCCTATACCATTTCTGACAAATGGCAATCCAATCTCTTCTTGAAAGTCTCAAGTGATGGCGCTTCCACAACTTCCGAGGGCAAGTTGTTCCACTGGTTGATTGTTCTCAATGTCAGAAAGTTTCTCTTTATTTCCAGATTAAATCTCTCCTTGTTCAGTTTCCATCCATTATTCCTTGTCTGGCCTACGTTGCCTACAGGCGCTTTAGAAAATAGCTTGACCCCTTCTCTCGTGGCAGCCCCCTCAATATATGGAGACTGTATCATGTCTCCCTGCCTTCTCTTACTAGACTACCAAGCCCAGTTCTGTAACCATTTTTGTATGTTTAGCTCCAGTCCCCTAATCATCCTGGTTTGTCTTCTCTGTACTTTTCTAGAGTCTCAACATTTTTTTTATAATGTACCAAAACTGGATGCAAAGTACTCTAAGTGTGGTCTACTAAGGCTTATAGATTGTATCAGTAGCTCCTTATCTTGATTGTCCTCTGTTAATACAACTAGGGATTGCATTAGCTTTTTTGGCCTCTGCTGCACACTGCTGGCTCATATTTAGCTGGTTGTCCACTAAGACTCCAAGATCCACTCTCACAGTTACTGCTATTGAGCCTGTTTCACACCATCTATACGTTACTTTGGTTTTTCTTGCCTAACTGTAGGACTTTACTTTTCTCTACATTGAATTTCATTTTGTTAGATATGGCCCAGTGTTCTAGTCTGCAAGATCCATTCTGGATCTTGAGCCATCTTCTTGGGTGTTAGCTATTCTCAGCTTAGTATCATCTGCAAATTTGTAAGTTCCCCTTCTATTCCCTCACCTAAGTCGTTAATGAAGATATTGAAAGTGTACTGGGCCTAAGACGGACCTTGTGCACCCCACTGCTTACTTCCCCTCATGTAGACTTAGACCCATGAAGGACTACTTGTTGAGTACGATTTGCCAACCAGTTGCAAATCCATCTAGTGCGGTGCTATCTATTCTACTTTTTTCTAGCTTACTAAGAAGTAGGTTGTGGTCTATTTTGTCAAATGCCTGCTGAAATCTAAATATATTTATGTCCACATTTTGCTGTCTACTAACTTAGTCACTGTGTTGAAGAATGAAATAGAGAATTTGTTTGGCATGACATGTTCTTAACAAACCGTCCTGACTGCTAGTTATTACTTTACTGTTTCTAATTTGGCAGATCTTGTTTGTTTTGTTTTTAATTATCTTTTTCAGCATCTTCCCGGTATTGATTAGGCTGGATGGTCTATAGTTTCCTGGTCTGTTTTGTTTTCCTTTTTTGAAGATGGAACCACACCTGCTCTTTTCCAGTCCTCTGGTAGTTCTCTGTGCTCCAGGATTTTTGAAAATGATTGGTGCAGTGTTCTAGATGACCTTGCCAGGCTCCTTTAAAACTCTGGGATGTAATCCATCAGGCCCCTGATTTGTTCATCAGATCAGACAGGTGTTCTCTTACTACTTTTTTTTTTTTTGCTAATTTTAACTTTATTTCTTGGTCGTCTTTACAGGTTATGCTCTTGGTGGGTTGAGCTATAGTTGCTTGTTGTGTGAAGACAGAGAGCAAAGAATGAGTTAAGCAGTTTTTGCTTTCTCTTCTGTGCCTTTCCTTCCTTGCCCTCTTCTCTCTTTATGACATTGTTTCCTTTGATGTTTCTTTTATTATATTGGAAGAAACTTTTTTTAATTATTTTGAACTTTTGTTGCAAGTCTTTGTTCCGTCTGAGCCTTTGCTATCCTGACTTATCTTTGCAGATTCATGCGCTATCTGCTGATATTCCTGGCCTTATTTTCGTCCTTCTTCCCATGTTTTTGTACTTGGTGCAATTGTTTTTTTCATTTGCCCAGAGAGATCTTTGTGCAGGCCCATGCTGGTTTCTTCTTGGATTGTTCTTTTTTCTTTCTCAGTGGTATAATTGTGCGGTCTGGGCCTTCTATATCATTACTTTTTAGAGTTTCCCCAAGATTCTTGAGTTGTTTCTTCTTTAGATTTTTCATTCCATTGAATCTTACCCAAATTCTCGCTGAGTTGTATTGAAACAGCTCTTTAAAATCCAAGACTCTGTGTCATTCATTGTGTCTGTTGCTTGTGTTTGTGTTATGTTGAATTCTAGTATACATGGTCACTCACCAAGTGTCCTAACCAGTTTTCAACCCTCTATACTTCTCTCTGGTTTGTAGAGAATTAAGTTCAGTATGGCTGTCCCTTTCTAGTTTCACAACCTCTAACCTTTTGACAACAAGTTGTCCGCTAGCTGGTTAGGAACTATATTGATTTCTCACTTGGTGCATAATTAGTTTTCCATTGATATCAAGGATTTTCAATTGATATCTTAAGACTTAAATGTCTTCCAGTAGCTATCACCATTGACCACAATCATGTCTTTCTTTCACTGTGCACCAAGCTTCTGGTGTTTTTAACTGAGTTTTTATTTCTAAGGCACTGAATTATACATCATCTTAGGGAGTCAAATGCCTTTTGAAAATCAGTATGGAATCCTATTAATTAAGAATGATCAGTCAGATATTCTTATCAATTAGGAGCTGATCTTTCCATCTCTCTCTGTTCTTTGGGCAGTTTCCTTTCCTTTGCTCACTGGAAAACAGCTTGTTTCCAGTAATGTTCTTGGAGGGCATTACCTACTGCACCAAATAGCAATTTGAAATTATTAGTAAGCAAGTAATTGGCTTGTAGTTTACCTGGTTCTGCCCATTTTGTTGGATCTTTCATTACAGGTAGATTTGTTAACCAATCTTCAATTTCACTTTCTTGCAGTATGTTGTTAAACTGCTTTTGCCAATAAGTGGCTATTTTTCAGCCAAAACCCATGCAGTTCATCTTCACCTGAACTAAACAATTTTTGATCTTCCTTGCACTTTTTTTTTAATTTCTGCTCTTATTACAAACACCTTTTTTCATTTCAGCTTCTTTTTTATTCATATCCACCTTCCAGAGATGGGCTGCACTTATGTTAACAACCGGTTTACTAGTTGTGAACGTGCACGCACCCTCTTTGGGGCTGAAACACAGCTTCAAACATGCAGCTAATCTACTCAGGCAGCTCCAGTGAGTACAGCAGGGATGGCACGCAACTCACCTGGGCAGCATGGAGGGGGGGCAGGGGGACAAGCCAAAAAGTTAGTTATGTATGGAAAGGATAGTGCAGGGGCAGGTGAGTGGGCCCAGCCAGTGATCACAACTACTGGTTCACCTGAACCAGTTGGACCAGGCAGCAACCCACCACTGCTAGCTTCTTTATCCAAACTGCATACTTGTTGCATTTTTGGGATTGTGCCATAGCTGTGCCCAGAACTACATGGTTTCTTCTTTGCCAGTTGTTGCCTGATTCACTGCTGTCTCTCTGTTGATGGATTGGCAGAACGGTTTCTGATTCATTTGAAATTGGAGATTCTGCCTGTAGTGTGTAATTCAAGCTTCATATTTGCTGATTGTCTTAGCTATACCTGTTATTTGCTGCTTTATTATTTCCAGTGCTTTCTTCAACTTCCTTGGTGACATTTTTTGATCAGGTATGGTAAGGCTAGTCCTAAAGGGCTTTTTAGATATATAACAACCATTTATCTGAACATAGGAAGCAGCTGCATTCCATATTAACCTGACTTTATTTAACTCATTCTCATGCATAACATCTTTCAAAGGTGTTAGGAATCTGTGCACCAATTAGTTGGGTTGGCAATATATAAACCAACCATGTATGTTTGTAGCTTTAAGACAGGATCACTGTATTGATTTGTACTATGTTCTGATTGGTTGGTTGTATTGTGAATTGCCATAAGAGGGAGCTAGAGATCATGGCTTGCTCTCTCTGATATTCTGTTTCTCTGACATTCTGTCTCTGACATACTGTATCTCTGACATTCTGTTGCTATCTAAGCTGTGCTCATACTTTGATATCTTTGTTTACTGTAAATGATGAAAGCAACTGGTAAGAAGACTTTGTTACTGGATATTCTTTGGACTGAAAAATGTATATGACCTGGACTATTTATTGGACTGTGCTATTTCTTAAAGTAAACTTTAACTCAATTTAGTGTATCTGTGTGTGACTGAATAATTATTCATAACTATTCTCATAAATGTTTCCATGTGCATATCCTTGTTACTCAAGGGTTATTCTGTACATATCATAACAAAAGGATTCCACCAAACTGTCAGGGATGCACTTGAAATAGCTCATATGCAAGACATAAGTTCAGCTACTGTACAATTATTTCTTTTCATTCTTCTTGTTTCTTGTTAAATAAAGGAGACTTACACGTGTAGATATTTAGCTCCTTTGCACAAGAAAATACTCTCATGGTAAGACTCCTATCTAAAGTTAAGTTCTCAAACATACTAACTTATGGGATTTTGAAACCCTCTGAAAAGAGCTTCAATAGGTTAGCTTCGATATTGCTGGACCATCATTCTCAGCTTCCCCCATTTACAGGCTGGCAGGGGATCCTGGAAATTTTAATTCAGCAGCATCTGAATGGTCATAGATTCCTCAATCCTAGTGTATTGCATGTATTCCTGGATACCAATATAGTTAGAACACAATTGCTGCTGCTTCTAGGAAACATGTTTTGCCAGTTTTACTGGTTTCTGGCCTGTTTCCTGATAAAATATTTTAGTATTTTTTAGTATTTAGTATTTATTTGTCAATCGCTTACAAGATACAGGTATAAGAATAAATATAGTTTTGAATACATGAGATAGATACTTATCAGAAAAATAAAAAACAATAGGACAGGGATGGTAGGCACGATTGGTGTGCTTATGCACGCCCCCTACAGGCTAGGAAGAGGGTGAGGTCAATAGTAGACAGTCTAAGGTTAAAGTTTTTGGGGTTTGGGGAAGAAACCACAGAGTCAGGTAGAGTATTCCGAACATTGACCACTCTGTTGCTGAAGTCGTATTTTCTGCAGTCAAGTTTGGTGCAGTTAACCTTGAGTTTGTATCTATTGTGTGCTCTTGTATTGTTATGATTGAACCTGAAGTATTCATTTGCAGGTAGGACATTGCAATGTATGATTTTACATATTATATTTAGATCGGACCAGAGGCAGCGTACTTCTAAGTTTTCTAGGTCTAGACTTTCAAGTCTGGTGGCATAAGGTATTCTGCAATGAGTAGAGAAGTGGAGAACTCTTCTTGTGAAATATTTCTGGACTTTTTCAATTGTGTTAATATCAGATACATGATATGGGTTCCAGACTGATGAGCTGTATTCAAGTATAGGTCTAGCAAATGTTTTGAATGCTTTAGTTAGTAGTGTGATATTACCAGAGAAGAAGCTGTGTGGGATTAGATTATCAACTCTTAATGCCTTTTTGGCTATGTAGTTAGAGTGGGCTCTAGCACTTAGATCATTTGAGATGAGTACTCCAAGGTCCTTGACAAAGTTTGGATCCTATATTTTATATATATTTTTAAGACGTGCTTGTGTATTTTTGAAGCTATACGTGAATCTGGCTATTTATAAAACTCCTAGCGTGTATACAGAGTGATTAGGTCCAACTGATTTTATCATTTCAGATCAAATAAGTCACAGCTAGAGATAATGATCCTTTTCATTTATTACTCCTCACATGTGAATTGATACCTTAATGCAGATGTATCTAGTGCCTACTTTTATGTCTCTTCAACACCAGGCAAAGAATTTTCAGAATCAGCAGAATTAGTTCTATGCACCCCAGTGGCACTTACTGCACAGTAAAAATATCAAGGTGATGAACACGGTGAATAACATAAAAGGCAGTTACAATCAAACAGGTGCCTTTATTCTGGATACTCATGATGTCATAGGTCTTGCTCCAGAACAAACAGTGCAAAGTTAGCTTGGCAGCATTTCCACGAGTGCTATGGGGCAGGTGTTTCCCACTGACAGGAACTCACATTATCCTGCCTCCCAGCTTCTTCCCTCTGATAGTTTGTAAATAGAGGTCTTATTCCATTCTTGCCAAGGAGTGGTTTGCTGCTACTCACATACAATGTCTGGTTGGTTTGAATCCTCCCGTTAGACCTCTGGAAGGATGGAGCTGCTGGCTCCATGGAAGGACGCATTGCCCAGGGAAGGAAGACCCTAATTCAGCAACACAAAACTCGTGCCAAAGTTCAGCGGTAAGGCAATGTCCTAAGAGTCAGTCTCTTCCTCTCTGGCATTTGCTTAATGCTACAACCAGCCTTATAGAATGGATAAAGGCAGAATTTGGAAGCAAAGAAAATTGGCCTAAATTGGGTTCCAATGGGAATAAATGTTTCCTACAGACCTTTGTTAAGTAAGGAAAATCTCTAGTTATGAACATCACTCGAAATGTTCAAATGGCAACCATTTTCCCGTAAGCTTTTACAATAACTAATTTTGTACTTGAAGTATTTCTCAAGACATCTTGTTAAGCACTTTGTTGTTGCCCCTCACCCCAATCACTAGTTGCCAAAAACTATTTCATTTAAGCAAGCCGATCAGAAGATACTTGTCTATGAGCTCAGGAGGAAGGAATGCTGAAATCAGCCAGCAAAAATGCTTTTCTCTGGAGGAATTCTGGAGAGTAGCACAATTGTGCCATGTTGAAGTATAGTTGTAATGCAGCTGATCACACACAGGGACCAGCATCTGGCTACAAAGCAGTGCAAGCTAAACAGAAAATGTCTGCCTTCTCCTTTTCACAAGAAAACTGTTGCAAAATGCAGTGGGCTTTTATTCTAATCCATTATTAAGGATACACTTCTATTTACTATAGCTAAGTCATGCACTAGGATCACATTTCCCCAATTCTCTCAGTAAAAATCTAGATTCCTTAATAAGATTCCATTATGCCACATACATGTTGTTGCACTATTTTATTTCATTTACTACAGTTTCAAATACCAGGATGCAAGAAGTCCTTCCTTAATAATCCAAATTGGGGCCAGGGAAGTTGTCCTTAAAGCAAAATGTCACATGACCTACCCAACTTGATGACAATTCGGGCAGTCCCACTTGTAACACTTTGGATAAATTAATTTAAGAGGCTGGGGGGGGGAGAAAAAATCAGTTAAAATGAGGAAGCTGGGAGTAAAAGGAGAGATTGGTATATGAATTATTCTCCAATCAAGCCCTGGATTCTTTTCCTACAAATATTTAAAAATAATTGGAACTGGATCTAATATACAGTTGGGATGGAGTTCAGCTGTTAACTAATCCTCAATCATTACACTGGCCTGTGCAAGTCAAAGCACAGGACAAATATTTACTAATCAATGAGGTGCTGAGCTGCTCTAAAAGCATGGCTAGAAACAAAGGAGGAAAAATGAGAAAGTGGATGGAAAAATGAGAAAGCAGATGCTAACTTCTTAGAACTCTGGCATGGTGAGCTTTTGGCTGTACTAGCAAATAACAATATAGATTCTCTCTAAGGGATGATTCCTGAAGTAGGAAAGAAGACAAAAACAGTTTGCTTTTTTAGATGGCAATAGTTCTGGGGATATTCTATCTGACTACATTGGCATTCTTTGTGTTTCTGAATCTTATTTTTGCTATTAGTGAGAAAACAGGTTGAAAGCATTACATCATTTGAAGTGGGGGAAGCCTTAGGGATCCAATATATCAAAGCCACCTCAATGAACTAACCTTGGAAGAAGAGGCAGGAGTTCTAGGAGTGTGGAAGGCAAAAAGCCAGGTCCTGGCATGGTGACTAGGAAAGGGAGAGTCAACCCAAGAAAGCCCAAGGTTTCCTTCTTCAGATTCAGATTCCCAGGCTTATCTTTGAAAGCCTATAGGAATGCAGAATCAAATAATGATGCAGGGAAATACATAGAAGCATCAAAATATAGGGAAGAACTTTTGGAAATATAATGGCCTCCTTTGTGATGGAAAGATTTCTTTATGTAACCCTGCATTCCAAGAAAAACTAATACAACATTAGCTGGGAATATTGAAAAACTCAAGTGTTTTAAATAATTTCTGTTGCAGGACAAATCCAGCATAAAAGGTGTGGACATTACTCTCTGTTGCAACAGAGGGCAGGACCAGAACCAATTTATAATCACAAGATTACTCTAGATTTAGACAAGGTATCAGAAGGAACTTCTTGACTGAACTTCTCAGCCAAGGAATATTTTACCACATAAAGTAGTCAATTCTGCTTAGATAGCAGTTTTCAAATAGCCTGGATAAAAAACATTGCAGTGGATTCTGCCCTGAACAAAGCATTGGGATAGAGCACTGTTTCTCAGCTCCAGTGACTGAGGAATTCTGGAAGTTGGTCCACACATCTTAAAGTTGTTTGGACTGAGCAACACCAAACTACAAGTCCTTTAAAGTTTATGCCAGCATAGGAATCTATGATCCACTTTATCCAATGCAGCTTAGTTTTTGGTTTAGGGCTCATCAATGAACTCCCTCTTACGAACTTTAGAAAAGTGGACTTTGAGCTACTGTTGAAATACTCTGCTTTTGCCTAGCTAGGTAATAGCAGCTAGATTGTAGAAAGCTGAGCTTAGTTGTACACGGATGATGGATTATTTCAGAATCCATCAGAATCCAGACTAGACTGGGAAATTGAAAAACATAATGGAAGAAACTATGTAATGCAAAGAAAACTATATTCATGTATCTATATACTATACTTTGTGAAGAACGTAACTCAAATACTGCCTTGACCTATTTCACTGTATTCTTTTACTTAGACTCTCTGCAACAGGACAGAGTCTGAGTTTATTCTGCATTTCAGCCCTCCATTGCTTTATTCCTTTTAGAAGTGTTCTCCAACTATTAAAACTAAAATAGCTTAATGCAACTCCTCATATCATATGATCTTAAATATAGATATGCTCTACACCAAACAAACTGATCTTTTTCTTTTCTCACAGAAGCTGAATAGTTTCAAACATTTCTTTAAATTCTCAAGAGAGTTAATAGCAATAGTATTTAGACTTATGTAGCACTTCACAGTGCTTTACAGCCCTCTCTAAGTGGTTTACAGCAGGGGTCCCCAACTGGTCCGGGGATCATTTTGTACCGGGCTGCAAAGAATAAATAATCGTGATTAAAATATATATAAAAATATGTTTTTAGTAAAGAAATAGTAAAGAAGCCCTTTACTATTGGGGAAGAATTGATTTTGCCGGTCCTTGAAAAAGTGTTTCTGCGTGAAACTGGTCCCTGGTACAAAAAGGGTTGGGGACCACTGGTTTGCAGAGTCAGCCTATTGCCCCAACAATAGGCTGACAATAGGCTCTTTTTACCCATCCTGGAAGGATGGAAAGCTGAGTCAACTTTGAGCCTAGTGAGATTCAAATTTCCAAATTGCAGGCAACTGGCAGTCAGCAAAAGTAGCCTGCCATACTGAGTGCTAACCACTGCACCACCATGGTTCTTAAAGAAAGAAACATGAGAAAATGGCATGTTAGAGAGAAGTCTATCCTAGGTTCTTTCCTTTGACAACTAAGCTTTTTTCTAGATTTTTTTAAACAAAAGTGCCATTTATTAAGTTAATGAACCTTTACTACTTTCAGAAATGAAAATTATATTAATTAAAATAATTTCAAATGATCTAAATTGGGCATAAGTCTAATTTATTCAGTCTTTTTTTTTAAATCATTCATGCATACATATTTTTATTCAATTAAACTTGTACAGTTTATAAGCCCCTCCAATTAAAATGCAACCTACAACTCCCTCTCCATAAATTGGAAATGTAACCAAGACAAGATGCTACCATAGAACATAATAACATCACTTATACAAAACACAATAAGCAATACCCAAGTAATAATGCCCAATAGCTTAAGGTGGAAAAATCAAAACAAAACAATCCCTGCTGCCTCAGGGTATGTTTAAATAACCAGATTTTAATATAGGCAAAAAGGAAGGAGTCATTCAAGGCTAGTTCATAGGATGGGGGACACACACAACAGAGAAAGTGTAATTTATGCAGCCTCTTTAAATGGTGCTCCTTGACCTTATCCTTTCCTGTTTAGCCACTCACAGAGGATTCAGATTAGGTAATACCAGGGTTGCGTGTTGAGTCCCTTACTCTATACTCTTTACGGGCATGACTGCATTCCCACTCATGCTAGTAATATTAAATTTACAGATGATACAACAGTGGTGGGACTCATCTCAGTGGGGGATGAGTCTGCCTACTGAGATGAGGTGGACTGGCTGCTTTCATAGTGTGAAGACAATAACTTGGTCCTCAGTACCAATAAGACCAAGGAGCTTATAGTGGACTATAGAAGGAATAGATCAGACATCCAGCCCTTGCTTATCAATGGAGACTGAGTGGAGCAATGGCCAATTTTAAGTTTCTGGGTGTTACCATAAAAGAGGACCTGACCTGGGGTCCTCACATTGCAGCACTGGTCAAAAGGGCCCAGCAGAGATTATATTACCTGAGACTTTATCTCAGAAAACACCAACTAAATGAAAAACTGATAGTGACCTTCCACCACTGCACCATAGAGAGTATCTTAATCTATTGTACCTCTGTATGGTTTGCCAATTGCACAGTGGTAGATAGGACAACACTCCAGAGGGTTAACATCATTGCCCAGAAGATCATTTGTCCTCTCCCCTTTTTGGAAGAGCTTTATAGCTCCCATTGCCTTAAGAAAGTTTAAAACATTCTCAAAGATCCATCTCATCCTGGGCACCCTTTTTTTTTTAAACTATTACCATTAGGCAGATGGTACAGGATAATAAAAACAAGGACGAATAGGCTGAAAAACAGCTTCTATCCCAGGGCAGTAACTCTATTGAATTCTACTGTATAGGACAATATGAATGCAATATCAGAGTTTTCAATTCAATGTATAGACTGTAAAGGATGTGCGTTTGTGTTTATTTTCATAGTCATAATGCACACTGAAGATGGTATTTAATTTCATTGTACGAGGTGCAATGACAATAAACTAAACTAAACGAAACTAAACAGATACACCCTGAACTATGAAAGGGCTTTAAAGGCAACCAGTATTTGTAATCAATTGTGCCTGGAAGCCAACCAACTTCAGCAGGAATGTTATACTTGTAGCTACAATGAGAACAGCCCATAACTACTTAGGCCTCTGTTTCCTGGAGTAGCTGGAGCTTCTAAATGCTCTTCACTATAGTTTTTGAATAATGATTTAAGCTAAGAATTAGTCTCAATCTAGCCAACTGTACTGTAATTTATTCAGCAAACCTCAGTTAACAAATGCAAAATGTCAACCTAGCCATTAGGTTCTTGGTGAAATATACTGTGCTTGAATTAAAATAACAAAGGCACAGGGCAACATAGAATGACCAAAACATAACTGTAGCTCTTTAGGCATTCTGGATTCTGTGAAGTACAAAACAGGAGCACAATGTGGAGTACTAATAAGCAGTTCTCTCCTTGATTTATCTGCTCTGAGTAATTCTATCATCCATGTATATTGGGGGGCAAGTAGAATTTCCTTGACCTGGGAGAATGGAGGCTGATATCACTATCTGTACAGAAATATAAATTATCAAGTTTAATTGCAGTCATCTCAATGAGTAGAAAAACATTTTGATGGCTTGTGAATGACAATGCCATGAAGGAATTACCTCTGGGTGGGCAAGTGCTTAATAGGAGGTCTTCAGCATTTCCCCAAGCTGAAATTTTCAACCCTCAGTGGTATAGTATTTCTACTAAGTGTGTGTGAGAGAGAGATACCTTTTTGGATTGGGAGCAGATTTGAAAATGTTATACGAGCTGTCCCAAATGCCTACCAGAAAAAGACTGACCTTTTCACAAAAAAACTACTAATTAAGTAGATCATAATTATTAAAAAGCACCAATTTATCAATTAATACTATTTATCACCTTTTCTTTACCTCTCCTTTTGCACTTTTCAAGATAGTACCTACTACTCCTGTTCTTTTGCCAGGCAGCTAAACAGTTTCAAGCAGAACCACAGTTGTCTCCATATCCCCTGGGTTAGTCATAAAATTGGAACAGAGGGAACGGAGGGAAGGGAGGGAGGGAGGGAAGGAAGGAAGGAGAATTTATATTCTCTTTTCTGCCCCTTTTGTTTTGTACAAATTGAATAAACTATTTTAGCAATGATGGGCATGTAGATTGTCTAGAGAAGGAACCTCCTGAGAAGTTTGTAGCCATGACTGAGCAGTGATTATTTTTCTTAAAACCGCAAAGGACTTCATAGTATTTCAAACACAAATCTGTTTTTTAAAAAATGGAAGATTTTTCTGAGTTTTGAATACCTTTATGTTTTCCTGCTAATGCTTAGATATGTATTGTAGGGATATTTATTCATGTATATTTATATATTCATGGTTCAAAAATCAAGCCAATGGCTAAGATACTGTGAATGATGTAGACTTGGAAGCTATCCAATACTGTTATGCCCATTTGATATAGAAGAATGATGAATTGTAATCTGCAGAGTAGTCAAATGTTGTTAGCAATCTGCTGGCATATTAGATTTTTTTAAAGAAATGTGGAAGGGATGAATTGCAGATAATAGTTCTTTCAATGCATCTTATTTTGACCAACAAGAAACAATTCTATTTAATCTGGATTAAGCATTCATTGGGGGGTGGGGGGGCTCCTGCAGTCCATAATTAATATCAAATTACATTTGAGATCTTAAATACCTCTGTTAAATTCATCTCCTGAATAGTTTAGTTAAAATATTAAAATGGATTTGGATTCCAAAGAAAGAGCCTTTTGTGTTGATGTCAATTGTTAGTGACTACTTGGACACATGCATTTTTCAACACTATGGAAGCAGTTTGCCACTGCTCTCTTTCAGGAAATATTTTTTCCCAACTTCTCCACCTAGTATATAAAATTATCTAATTTTATACACTATACGCATTACCTGGTGCTTTCCACTGAGGTATTAACTATAGCTAACCTTACTTTTTTTGGCGGTCAACCAAGGTTGAGCAGGCCAAGGTTACTGGAGCTGGAGTTCTCAGATTTAGCCACTGAAACATATGTATTTCAATTTCTCAACAACATTGGCTATAGCCACGTTGAAAGATCTTTTGCTCTGGCTGCTCAGTTACCAGACATCTATGTCACTGGGAAAGGTAAAAGAAAAGAAAAGGGAAGGATGACCTGTAGAACAATGGATGGACTCAGTTGCAACAGTGATGAGTGTACCATTGGAAGATATGAAAAAACAGGTTCGTGAGATCATAGTGGAAAAAAATCTATGTGGTTGCTAGGAATTGAAAACAATTTGATGGGACATAATCAATCAATCAATCCCATGTAGAACTGAGAAAGAGTCCAGTGGGAAATCCTAAGCAACTACTTCTAGCTATTGTTTTCAGTATTAATTCAGATGGACTGAAGAGCTCATTTGCTGACAGGGTAAATTTATTAACCTTATATAAAAGGTAGGACCCAATATAACAGTGATGCACATTATCTCTTTCATGGAATATGACCCTTGGCAAGAAAGCACAAATAGCAGGAAAACAATTCCCAAGTCATCTTATCCTACACAGGTAGTCCTTGACTTACAACAGTTCATTTAGTGACTGTTCAAAGTTATAGGTTCAGTTAACAGCTGTGTTACTAACTTAACATCTGCAATGATTCACTTGCAAAATTGTGGCAAAGAAAGTCATAAAATGGGGCAAAACTCACTTAACAACAGAAATGTTGGGCTCAATTGTGGTCATAAGTTGAGGATTCCCTGTACAGTAGCTTTGCCCTTCCTTTAAATAATTTCTCTGAATGTTCATGTATCATTTGCATTATTTTATTTATCTCTATATATAATTAATTTGTATACCACCTTTTTACAAATAATTCAAGGTGGGAAACATATCCAACACATCTTTCTCCTCCTATTTTCCCTGTAACAACAACCCTGTGAGGTGGGCTGATAAAGAGAGTAACCAACCCAAAATCACCCAGTTGGCTTTCATGGCTAAGGCAGGACCTAAACTCATGGTCTCCCACTTTCTAGCCTGGTGCCTTAACCACTGGACCAAACTGGCTCTCAAATACTGAATAAATGCTCAAATGTTAAAATGTGTTTAGATTCAACAAACAATAAGGTAAAATTACAAAGTCCAGAATTAAATAGCACCAAACTATTAACACTTAAAATGGAAGCAACTGAGCTAAAGAAGTAAACAAGCCCAAGGATCATCTATGATCTCTTATGGAATAAAAATAAGAACATTGCATTCATTTAATCAGAGCTTTGCTATCATCCATGTTAATAGCTTGAATCAATATATGGCAATTTTATAGCTTTAGCTAATAAGATTATAGAAAAAAACATAACATAAATGCTTTGTATTTTAATATGATTAGAAGAGGAAAGTACATATTGTTAGGATAAAACAGGCTGTTTTCAGATTGAATGCTAAGTCTATAATTCACTATTTAAAATACTAGCTAAAAGGAAATAGTTTTGGTCAGAAATAAATAAGCCATCCTATCATAACTGAAGGTAAGAACACATTTGCCTTCTATCTACTGCAAACTTTCTATTCAGAAACTTTGAAGAACAGAGATGGATTTAGTATTTTTTTTAAGTCCAGTTCTGCAACTCACAAATAGTTAGCCAAGATCCAACACAGCTGCTGCATTCCAAGTTTTCAGCACTTAAGACAGAACAAACTAATATAACTTCAGCACAAAGTCTGGCCATGTGTGCGATTAGCCAAAACGCAAAGCCAAAAGACTTTCTACGAAATAAGGATTGGCTGCATTGAGTTGTTTTTCTTCTTCTTTCTTTCTTTGAAGAAGTCTAAAAGGAGGAAAAAAAAACATATGGTATATGATTATAGTTGTGTTTCCTTTTCATGCTTGCTTGAAAAAGAAAGTTGAACATGCTTTTCCAAGGCCTGTATCCTTTAAACCACTTACATTCATGTGAAAGAAGTGGAAAGAAGAAACTGGGACAAAGTACAATAACCGCTTCTAGGCTTTGAAAAGTAAGGCAAATTATAAAAGAGATTTAATATTTGTAGTGACTATATATACTCAAGCTAGGACAATCCTTTGGTAAAGGCAGGACTTCAGTCCAAATCATGCTAGTTCTACAGGTTTAGTGGAGGAATTAGCTCTGATCCAATAGATTGATCCTCTTAATTTTACTTTGTTTGTTATAGTTAGAACCTGTAAGAACAAAACTATCATACTATTTTTCAGGAATAGCATGTTTTCTATTATGGGGAAGGCTGTATAGTCTTCAGATATTAATATGATCAAGCTCCATCATTAATATTTTGTAATAGGAAATAGGAAAACTAAATATGCAAAGCTAAACATTATCTTATTTATTTTCAGGAATGTCTATGGAACACACATTCTGAGATTTTATGTGGCTGTGAGCTGTGTGTGTATGTATAAATGAAAAAGGATTTATAGAAGAAATGATTTAAAATAGAATTGGTTCTAAAGATACTTTAAGCTGCTCATAAGTTATGAAAAGAACTGAAAGCTAGCATATAAAATGAAATAGCTGCTTCTCAGGCTTTGTATCACATTCAGGAAATGCTGAACTATATACTGCAATGATTCACACCAAAGCCAATTCATCAGTAAAAAGACAAGAAAGGAATGAAAGATAGGAGATAATATATTTCAGCATTATTTGACTACTTCTTTTGGGGGGAAAGGGCGGGTTTAAAAATGTTTAAAGATTTTTTAAAACTATACTTAATGTACCAGTCTGGTATTAAATCAAAGACGTTCATTCTTGCCAGATTGCCAGTTAGTGTTAAGCTTTGTTACTTCCTGATTTTTCATCCTTTGTTTATGTTACAATAATATTGCATGGTTGTGGTAAAGCAGCCTTCCCCAATTTGGCCCATCCTTGATTCCCACAAGTTAATGAAAAAGGTCAAATAACTTGGTATTATAGGAACTTGAATCAGCATATCTAGGTTAGGGAAGGCTTTTGAAAATATAAATTTAATATGAAAGAAACATAAGCTAAAAATTAATTGAAGAAACTTAGTGCACTGGGCAAGTAAGAAAAGCATCACTTTGCTCATTTAAAAAAGGTGTAAAAATCAAAATCAGTGTAGTCACATAGCAGCAGCAAACCAGTCTCACAGCATGGCTGACTGTTCCAAATTGGTAGGCCACAAGTCACGTAGGCCTGTAAGAGATGACTAGAGTTTTGCAAATAATGCATGTTTGAGAATGTTCAAAGGTACAAACAAGGACAGCCACTTCTAGCTGACAAATACCACCAACCCATCAGGTTACACTTAAAAGTCCTTGTTTTTCTTTCTCAGGTTTTTCTTTCCTGACAAAGGTTACCATAAAAACCACTGAGTCACCAAACACGTAGTACTTATAAAAACCATAGCCAAAAATAATAATAATAACTGAGTGAAACAATGGGAATTTTGTGAATATTGTGATGATAATCCGTGAATATTTAGATACTAATTCAGTCTAAACTTTGGCTGATCAGCATTTGGCAGCGGTGCTACATTTTAACTAGTATTTATAGAAGTCAACCTCACAGCTCAAATAAGTTGTATTAATCAAACTTTGTGTATAATTAAAACAAGTCTTGAAATCATTTAAATATTTATCATGACAAAAAATTGACCTCTTGAAAATATTAGAGGTGGCTACCAGTTTCTTAGAACAAGTTAATTCTATTTAGTATTACTTATTTATATCCTGCCTGTTATTTTTTACAAATAACTCAACTACACATTCCTCCTATTTTCCCACCACCCTTTCAGGTGAATTGGGCTGAGAGTGACTAACCAAGGTCACCCAGCTGACTTTCAGGGCTAAGGCAGAACTTGAATTCATTCTCCTATTTTGCATTTGCATTTTAAAAGATACAGAAGACATTAAATATATTACTATGTTCCCTTTTATATATAGAACTTAATTTTAAGGTAAAAACCTTTAAAGCAGATATCCAAACCTCTTCTTAAAGCACTCTTCATGTTTTGGATTGTTCCAATTACCAAACGTATATAAAAATAATTTAATGCTACTTATCTAATAGTACCAAGATTTTCCAATTGACCCTCAAGGATTTATTTACTGATAATTTTGGGGGACTCTGCTTTAAAGCATGGTTCTATACCCAAGAATTCTATAGCGAAGAGATTGGGCTATTTCTCCACCAATGAGAAAAATGAGAAGTTAGGATTATGAAGGGAAAAGGTAGCCATACACGGGGAACAAATAATGTAATGTATAGGGCTCTTCCTGAAGATGGGCAATGGTGAGAAGATGGCGCCAGGTTCCTGGCATTATGTCAAAGTTGATGTGGATCAACCAAATTTTGAAATTTGGCAACTTTAAGGGATGTATGGACTTTAATTCCTATATATTGGCAGGGGAATTCTGGAAGATGAAAGTTCTCACATCTAAAAAAAGCTGCAGTTTGAAAAACACTGTAGGTAAGTAGCAAGAACCACCCTATGATGCAAGATGTTGCAGTTCATTTAAAAAAAAAAAAAAGCTAGGATCAGCCATTTCTGTTTTTGTATTACCCTTTACCATTTCCTGCTAATTTGTAAACATGACAAATCTCTGGGGAAATGATTATCTACCAAAAAATGCTATCTTCTTTTCTCCCTCCCTCCTTCCCTCCCAGTGGTGTATAAGATTGTGTCTTTTTGCAGTACTTTGGAACCTTCTGGAACAGCTTATTGCCCTTGGCAGGCTTCCGGTTGAAATGGAGCAATTCTGCAGTTCAAAATTAGATTAATATGTAGCTAGATACCCATATTGGCAGGGGAAAACCAATAAAGAAGCAGCACCTTGTAGACATGGCTTTAATAGCTTGGGAATTTTTTTCCTCAAAAGTTTTATTGGGAGAACTACAAAACATTTACAGTACAAAGTTTACAGTCTCACACTTTGAATTTGTAGTGAACTGACTCTCCAAAATATATTACAACTCAAATTGACTTATCTTCTAGTTACATTCAAAACATACTTCTGTTAAAGTAGTCCAAAGAGTACATAGTGGTGAACCTGTACCTATGTACATTTAAAGAGATACTGCTCATTCATTCATCACCCAGAGAAAAGATTTGGATAACTCCTGATTTCCTACACAACAAAAAGTTACATGTGTTGGAATCTTAATAAAGATATAAACTTGTACACTGAAAGAGGTTCAGATCCAAAAGGTGGCCTCCATAATAAAAATGAGTGGTACAATTTCTTGTAGATAAAAACCCAGCCCTACATTCAAATTCTCAAGCATTAAGAAAAAATACTCATTTGGTTGAGGAAGATTTTTAAGGCAAGCATGGACCCTTACAAAAGGCACTGTGAAACGTAATACTGGGACCCTACCCCACCCCTACCCCTTTTATTGCTACATACTCTGAAACTATCACAGTGTGATTGGTGAAGTTAGGCAACAGAAATACATTTTGGTTAATTTTAAGAATTAGGTTTGCCACTTTAAATTTGGATTGATTGTGAAGTAGGTTTAAGTTTGGACGGGTTACAACCATTGTACATTCTTAAAAAAAACCAATGAAATTTCTCAAACTACTTCCACAGCATTGAGTCAGATTCTGTAAAAAAAAAGGCAATGCAATTTTTCAATTTACGTAAACAAGGAAAGAAATTAATGAAATAAATATTACATACAATCTCTTAAATTAAGAATTTTACTCATTTACAATAAAATAACCAAGTGAAGTTACAAAAAGGCATATATTACTGTGAAAAGAACACACTCCACATTTTGCCGATTAATAATGGCAATCATAATTTAAACATAATAAAAGAATATATATCTATTGCTTTTCATCATACCCGATAAATACAGTATGAACAAATTACCAATGTATACTTTTCACAAGATAATAAATAAGTTAAATAGGTTCATATTGAGTTGTGCAGTGACTTGCGCAAACAACTCAGCTAAAAAAAAATTTAAAAAATCAGCAGTTATTCATCAACAATTACAAACTAAATTCAGTTGAATGCTTCCAAATAAAGCAACAAAAATTGTTCTAAGCCAAACATCCACTAAGTGGTGGCAATGGAACCAATATTAAACTTTGGAATGGAAGTTTTAGCATGTTATAATATATATAGATACATAAAAAACTAGAGTGTTATCAAGGCATATTCTTGGCAGGATGTTGGATTTTTCTTTTAAAAGCTTATACATTTAGTATATTTACTTTAAATCTGATTGAAAGGCAACAAATTCCACTCTTCTTTTATTCTTTTTTGTTGTATATAGATCTGAAGGGACCTGGAATGCAGAGTTCATGGGCCTCCAGATTGATTGCTCATACTCAGGGAGTATGATTGGATAGATTTGTTTGCTAAATACTCTTTACCCTTTGTATCCTCCCCACAAACACTTGAAAAAGGAATGGCTGTTGCTGGTGATGCACATTAAACTAGTCTGGGAGGGGGGCAGAGGAGGAAAAAAAAAAGAAATCCCATCCTTCCAAAGTCTTTAGATTAAAAAAAAAAAATGTTCTTGATGACACCATTTGCTCGTCTGCAAATTGATTTTTGTTCATCTTGATAAAAAGAAAAAAAGTTTCTTTTGCTTTCTCCTTTCTGAATTTGCTCAGCAATCAAAGGATTTATCTCAAAAAAGAAAAAAGGAAAGCACACACTGAAAAAGAAATGAGCAACAAAAATAGTCTGTGCGAACTTGGCTGGTTTCCACTCCTGATGAATAGGATGGGAAGAAAGACGGGAAAGAAAGGACAGCGAGTAACTACCCCAACTGGGATTGCCCAGGGGAATAGGACCCCCTAAAAAAACGGGAGCTTCCAAGGGCCTCTCCCCACTCCTGACCTCCTTAGTCATCGGAGATCGAGAGGCGGCTGAAAATTGGCAGACGCCTCCCCGAGTCCAGGCTGGGGGACTCGGATCCGCTGAGGCTGCCGGAACTGAGGGAGCCGCTCAGGTAACTCTCTCGGTCAGAGAGAGAATCCGGAGGACTTGGAGGGGCGTCGAAGACGGGCGACTCAGAGAGGCGGCGCAAAGGCTGGAAGCTGAAAGGCGGAGATGCGGGAGGGCCGGGCGGTGGGCAGCAGCTCCCTCCTCCGCCTCCTCCGCTCTGCTGCTGATGGCAGCGGTAGAAAGCCGCCGCGTTGGCGAAGCAGCCCTGCTGAGGCGCGGAAGGCGGCGGCGGCGGCGGCGGATGAAGGGTGAGAGGAGCGATAAGGCTGCCCAGCTCCTGGCCGGCCGAGAAGGCGAAGGCGTTATTGGCGCAGGCGGCTACCAGGTCGTCACAGTAGGAGCCGCCCGAAGGTGGCGGCGGGGTGCGGGACCCACCGGGGCTTTCTAGGAGCAGGGCCGCCGCTTCCAGCCCGCCCTGCGCCACAGCCCCGCCGTGGTGATGGTGCTGGTGGGTGGAGAAACCAGAGAAACTGAGGCTGTGGTGGAGTTTGGGCCTGTCTCCTCCCCCTCGGGGGTGCGGGATGCCGAAGTTGGTGCCTCCAGACCCCAACGGGTGGTCTCGGGCGGAGGGGGCGAAGGCGCGGAGGTCGCCCGTGCTGCCCGCGTGCGGGGGGTGTAGAGAAGGGTGGTGGTGATGCGAGGGATGGCTGCTGTGAGGCGGAGGGTTGGGCTGGAGAGGGGGAGGCGGGGGCGGTTGCTGCTGGGCCGCAGGCGGATTAGCGCTACCGCTGGCGGGCGCTGGGCGGCGCTCGTCCGCGTTGTGGATGAAATGGCAGCGAGGCCCATAGGGGCAGAAACCGATGGTGTGGAAAGTGCGGCACAACTCCGTCTTGTACTTGGGGTGGCGGGTCAGGCTGCGGAGCTCGTGGAAGCCGTGAGCGAACTGGCACTTTTCGCCGTACTTGCAGGAGCCGCTCTCTTCGAATGGCCGACAGAGCTCCGTCTTGTAACGTGTGGAGTTGATCGGTGCTCCCCCTCCGCCGTTTCCTCCGCCTCCTCCCCCATTGCCGCCGCCGCCGCCCTTTCCCGCCGAAGCCGCTGCCACAACCACCACTTGCTGCTGGTGCAGCTGTTGCATGAGGTGTTGGCTTCGTTCGCCATTCTCGCTGAGAGACCGGTCTCGAAACTTGTTCTCCTTGTTGAGCAAGGCGGTGGTGGGGCTGTTGCTGCTGCCGCCTGCCCCGGTGCCAGGCTCCTTAAGGCTGCCGAAGTTAGAGGGCGCGGACAGCGAGGCACTAGGAAACTTGATCTTGCCGTTAGCCAGAGCCTGAAGATTGCTGGTCGAATGCCTTCGCAGAAAGCCCGGCGTGAAATTGGAGCTGGGAGAGGTGCCCACGGGGCTCCCCACTGCCTTCTTGTCCAGCATGTTGCTCAAGGATTTTTCGGTCTGGAAACCAGGGGGGAAAAAAGGGAGGCGGAAAATTAGAATGGAAAAACGTGCATCGTGATTCCCGAATCTTAGAAGAGGACTTGGCAATTTTCAGTACGCCCTAAGCAGCCATCGGGACCCTTTCCCACTAAGCTTCAGCCGCTGATCCATGAGCCTAGTTGTCAAGACACACTCCCACTGCAAGCAATTTAAAACTTTTCGAGGGGTGGTCTGTAGCCCCACCCACTCGAATCAATGCACTTTAAAAGTTCCGATTCAATACAGCTGGAGCTTGCCGTACCAAGTATGAGGCTCGCTCTGTCTGTCGTTTTATTTCTAAAACACACCCACCACATACGCACGCTTTAGTAAGCAAAAAAGTTGCTTGGCGCCCGTCAAAAGTTTTACCTTCCCTCGAAATATCTTGCAAAACGCCAACAAATATTGCACTTTGTCTCCTTACAAGATCACGAAAAAATAAGAGTCCCGAATTCTAAAGGAGCTCGGTCCTAGGTTTGGAAAATTCCTTTCAAGAAGTTTTAAAGAACTATTCCGACCGCCTCCTTCAACGACAACAGAAAAAAGAAAAAAAAAAACCTACGAACTTACCTTGCAGAAAAAGTCGATGTCGTAGAAGGCAGATAAAAGTGTTGTAGACATTTCTAGATCCTGTAATGGTCGGAAATGCAGGAAGGACCGAAAGATCCCACTTTCCTCGGGAGCTTTGGATGCGCCACGACTGAATAGGGAAGGGCTAACTGCTTGAGATCGGAATTAATCTCATCAGTTTCCCAGACAGACTCAACCAAAACCACAGCTATCTAGACTGCTGGAACTTCGCAGCAGCTGCACACGCCCCATATATATATAAATGCCGGGATAACAGCGGGGAGGGACGGAACACTGACCCGGCCGGGGTCTCCCAGCAACACCACCCAACGATTCTCCTCCCTCCCAGCTTAAGCTCCGCCCCTTACAGTCTACGCTCTCTCATTGGGCGCCGCCAATTTTCTTGAAGTACCTCCGGGAGGGAGGGGGCCCTGTACGGTTACCGCGCACGAAGGCTGAGCGGAGCAGCTTCCCCCCCTTCAGTCCTCGCAGTGCTAGGCACGCGCTGAAAGCTTGTTGACTCAGAGAAAGCAACTGTTGTCTAAACGCCCTGCAATGAGTGCCGTCAACGTACAGCGCGTAGCTCCTTCTCTCGACAGAAAAATGTTTTAGGGTAGACATCACGTGAAGCCGACTGACTTTCGCACAGTGCACCTCAGCGTACAAACGGCTTAATATAATGGGGGGGGGGGCCCGCGGCTGGTTCCCACAAGNGGGGGGGGGGGGCCCGCGGCTGGTTCCCACAAGAACTATGATAACCGCCATGTGCTCAGGGAACTCCCATGAGGTAAACCACTGGCAAACTACAAACGCGCCGTACAAGAATTTAGCGTGGCTGTTGCACCTGCTCAGCCAGACAGGGCAGAAAGTCGGCGGAAAAAAAAGAAAGGGCAGGATTTGACTGAACTGAGGTACAATCCTGTGGATATTTACGAATTAGTCCTTCGAACTCCCCAAGTTTGGAAAGAGAGATCTATGAATAACCGCCTAGGTTTGGTAACTGCACCCAATACTGTGGCACAATTGTCTCTCGTTACGTCATTTAATGTGGGGAGATGGGCGGTTGACGTACAAAGAAAGAAACCCATCGTTATTCAACGCTTTCTCTCTGCCCGAAGTCCGCCACTCCTTGCACAGCTCGAAAGTTCTCAAGTAAATACAGGCTGGCGCGGGTATTTGCAGCCCTTTTCACACCCCTGCTGGGTCGGCTTGGGAAGATCGCTGGGAAGCAGGACAAATTTCAAGGCTCCTGCGGGTCAAATGGGATGCCCCGCAACTCCTCCTCTTCCTCCCTCCGAGGAGCTTTGTGCCACGCGACGAGTTTTGGAAACGAATCCTTTCGGGCCAACCGATGGGGCAGGAGCTCCATTGCTGCCCGCAGGCGCACGTTAAGGTTAGAGAGCCGACGATGGGCGAAGAGAATACCTCCTTCCCCTCCGCTGGACTCGCCTTCCCTTCTGAAAAGGGGATCCCTCCGCCCCGCTCCCTCTCCCTGCAACCGCCCCACAACCGTTTACTTGGCAGGCTTGGCAGCCACTCAAGGTCTTGTGATGCGATTGGCCAAGCCAACTCTCTCCTTTGACACACAGCCTCAAGCTCTGCCTGCGCTCAAGCCGACAAAGGCCGCCGCTGCTGAGCCTGGCAGGGAGGTGGGGCGGGCTGACGCCATACAGCTGCGGAGCCACGTTCGGGCGTTCGCTGCCGTCAAGCCCCGCCCCTTTGGGCTTTCAGGGAGAAGGGCTGAAGCTGGGAGGTCGGCCCTCTTTCCTCTCCCAAATTCATTTCCCCGGCACTCTTGACCCAGTGACGAGTGCGCCGCGGCGGCGGCGAAAACCTGCGCTTGCTTATCAAACGAACAGCTTTAAACTGAGGAGATTTGCACCCAGTGAAGAAACATGTCTTTGTTGCTTGTCTTTGCAAGCGTCATCCCGCTAAAATACCTGAATCAACCTATCTGCCGCGCCTTGTTGGAGCTGGTATTCGCGCGCCCCCGCGTAATTGTGATTAATGTGATTGTGATTAATTTCACTTATAACATTAGTGAAAGCAAAGCGCGGCCCTTCTTGCAGGAAAAGTTAACACCCGTCTTCCAATTCCCAGCTTAATTGTATAAATTAAGTCTATCCCAAGCGAATTAGAAATTTAAACATAGTTCGACTAGCGAATAGCCTAAAACGCTGGAAGAAATGTACGTCTTTCTCTCCTTCAGCGCCCCCTTCTACTTCCGATCGAGCTGATCAGCGGAGGAGAGCCCTGCGTTTTATTTACTAAAGGGCTGCCGGGCGGACCGCTGGGTATCAGCAAGAGGAGCGGGGGGGGGGGGGGGG
>BHFT01027859.1:32802-66724 GCA_004320025.1 Laticauda laticaudata
GGGGGGGGGGGGGGGGTGTCCCATCTCCCCTCAGCTTGCAAACGCAGAGCGGATGGACCGTCCATTTGGAGAAAGGGGGCCAGTCCCTCCAAATCCAGGGCGTCTCAGTGGCAGAGCCGTGCATCAAGAATCTCTGGGGTCTGGGCTTTGCAACTTCGCCCTCTCCTACCACGGCCATTGGTTGCCCAGGTTCCCTTCCTTCCCACCTCTCCCCGGTCCTCCCGGCTTGGATTGTCCCTTCGGCCGAGCAGGCGCGAACCCGCCGGGCGTGCGTCGTTCTTGTCGGGAGGGAGGAGAGGGCGCCTTTCAAGTATCTCCTGTTGCTAAATGGCCGCGCAGAGAACTATCCTCCGAGGCAAGAGAAAGGTCAGTCTCGGAGAGCTACGCTCGCCGAAGTGCGAGCCTTCCCCAGCGGGCGGCCACTAAACCGCACCGAGTGGGGGGCGGGGGGGAGAGAAAAAGAGGCCGAATTAACCTTTGAGCCAAAAGCCTGGGCGGTTAGCAGGCGGAGGCTTTCGAAATTGCACGACTAACAAGCTGTGGACGTGACAGCTTCGCGTACCGACGGGGAGTAGTTAGAGAAGGTGGGATGCCCCCTAGTGCTTGCATCCTGTAAAGTGAAAGCAAACTTCCTAAATGGAGGAAGTGGCGAGTCTTTACATCATCCCAAGGTTGCAAAACAGCAGTAGACTTCGCTTCTTCGCTGGGCAAATGGGAAGGTTCCCTCCCGGTTTAAAATAATTCTTTTATTTTCCGTAATAATACTACGACAATTTTGTTTTCTGTCTCCAGTTATACATATGTCACCCAGTTCTACATATTTATTCACAGGTTATTCAGCAGCAGTCTTTTGCTTGTCTCTTTTGACGTGAAAGACTATTGATCTCTGCTACATGCAATTCGCTGTATAAAATTGCAGTCTTAAAAGGATTTGCCTGAAATATTTATTAAATACAGTTATCAGATATTTTGTGGATCTGGGGAGACAAAATACATATTCAAAGTTGTTAATTCTTATTAGGGAATGCCCCCTTCCCTTTTGAGTTTTAAGAGACCTATAATCAACACTTGAACAATATGTAAGATAACAGGCTCTGAATACTTTACACAGAAACCACTCAATAGACTTTTGTTCTTTTACCACTGTTGTTTAAGGTTTAAAGGTTTCTGATTGAAAAGTTATACGGTAACTCACAGTATGATGAAATGCGCATAGAATTGAGTACAATTATTTGCTATTCATAAACTAAAGGGACATTAGATGGTTTAAAACATACTTTAAATCCAGTGATAAGGATGTGTCTTTACATTATTTTTGTTTACTAATTAACCAAGACTTGAAGTTGTTAAGGCCACTTAGGTTTGAACCATTGTGCTCTTTCTTGCTTTGTCAATATCTGCAATGCCAAGTCCATGCAGGGACTGCCAATTATATGAAAGTTTAAAGCCTAGAAAATTCACATTCAGGGAATCAACTTTACATAAATTGAATATAACTTGAGTGTATAGTGTATAACAACAGTTCAACTATCTTTTGTTGCATTCTATACGCCTTTAGGTAAATCTAAGAAATCTGTGAATATACTTCTTTTTTTTTCCTTTTTATTTTGTCTAAGTACATTTAATACAATATCTTTTATTTTACTCCTACCACTGGAAACCAGTTGGACATGTTGTTAAACATTTAGAAAAGTCTACAGGTTCATTACTCATATGAGAACTAGCACTTTTAGGAAAACAATACTGATGATTCAGGTAAGGGACCTGGGGAAACAGTGGGATGGAGGCCATCAAATGGCTTATTTGACTGTGTGATGTCATGGGGGGATGTATTGTTTTATTTTTGCTTTTTTTTCTATTCTGTATTTTTATTGTTTGTAAACCACCTACAGTCGCTGTGAGTAAGCGGCTATATACATTTTCTAGATAAATAAAGTATTCTCCATAAACCTAATTTTTTTTGCTCATGATGTTATGAGTCAGAGAAGTGTGTTTGTAAAACAATTGTTCAGATGTGTATTAGTCAATTGAAGATGCATTTACTTGCACAATATTGCAGTTTTCAATATTATCTTGAACTTAAGGAAACATCATATAGGCAGTGGATATTTTGCAAAACAGTATTATAGCACCACCTAATGGCCTGTTTCAAGTATTTATAAACAAATATATTGTACTTAAAATGCAGAAAGTTGTCATATAGAAAGATAAATAATTTCAGTTAAGCAATGTAAAACAGGTAAAGAACATTTTCAAAGTGAAGGTTGGGTTACTGTCTAAAGAAAACTTCTAACACAATTCCTGAAAAATAGAAACATTCTGCAAAGCAAAATGCTGTAATAAATTAGAGCTGAATTATTCCATAGTGTGAAATTTACTCATTGAATGGTTAGGAAAAATTGAAAGTTATATTTTGAGAACTATAGGTGACTATCAATCCTATATTAGCATTCTAAAACATATTTGACTGTTGCTCTGTATTTATTCCTTAATCAAGTCTTAAAAATCAATCATGATTTTAAAAAGTAAAAAAAAAAACTTGGTCTGCTTTGATACTGATAACATTCAGCTTTATTTTAGGATTCTTTTACAACTCTGATGCAATTGTTAGTGCACAGACTGTGGTACACAATTAAAAGAAGCAATTGTAATCTAACATATTCCTATACATGAAAACAGGAAGAACAACTTACAGAATAAAATCAGTTTCACAGGTGGCCAGCATCTGTGCAGTTACCGTAAATCATTTCACTGTTTGCAGTAGCTATCAAAATATTCTTGCCTCAAATAAAAATTACACATTTTCAAAAGATGGTCCCTTTTCTGTTAATTTGAATGAAGACTTCAGTGGATTTATGTACCAGAAATATCTAACATTTCTACATAAAGTTTTTTGCATATGTATGACACAAAAAATAATTGCACCCATTCTCGTGTTCACAAAGCAATTACATTTGATAACTGACAATGAAAAGCTGTGTTTCAGGTTTTTCCTAACTTTTGCAAATTCCATTTCCAACTTCAAGCAAACTTAGTATCTTAAGGCAAAGTAATATTCTTTCATTCTGAATAGCCAACTTCGTAAATTCTACTGACTGAGAAAATTCTGGAGTTGGAGGCAATTCTTTAAGAAGCTGTGTCACAAGCTGGGCCTGATCTGATGCTAATCTTGCCAACTGATAGAGTTTTCTTTGCTCACATGAACTAACATGTGTAACTGGTATGAGCAGAAGGAGATGTTTACTGAGCTGACGTACCTCTGTTAACTTCTCAGCCCAAAAATTTGCTTGTCCTTTGTCAAAAAGGTAGTCATTTCCCATCTTCAGAAAAAGAAAAAAAACAAGTTTACAATTGCCTAGACCAAATAAACATGCAAGAATGAATGCCTATATGATATATAAGGAAACAAACCAGTGTTAGATGTACAGTAAAATCAGACTAGTCAAATCCATAAAATTGACATCATATTTGAACAACAGAATAACATCGAGCACCCCATTGTTCATCAAACCCAGAAAAGAAAGACTGACCATGGGGATTTTCTTTCTTTCCTTCCCTCTACTCTTCAGCCTGGCAGTCACTCGTTGAAGTGAATAATTTACAGATTTTGTCACCCACCCATATTTTAAAATAACGTCTCAAGTAATTTAGTATAAAATATGATAAAACATCGATGAACTATTGGTTGACAGACTTACTACGATTGTAGATTTTAGATCTTTCAAGTCATCTTCTTTTAGCAACCATTCCAGTAAGACTGAGACTCCAGCACCTGTCTGTCCCCATAGTTGTAGCAGTTCACAAAGTAAGGAGAATGCCAAATCCAAAGCTAAGGCTGCATTTACTACATGGAAGTCAAGTTCTCCTGAAGGAAATTAAAGACAAATTGTGAACATATGTTATCAGATGTATCTAAATAGTACAGTATAATTATTAAAATGCAAATGCAACAGACATCTATTTATACTGAATCAATGTTAAATCATGGTTTACATCAGGTTATCCATCCTTGGCAACTTTAGGACTTATGGAAGATATATTTTGCTTCTTTAACAAGGAATTACATAGAAAGCCTAAGAATATATATTTTATGCTTACTGATTTTATTTGAAGATTATTATTCTTTTAAAGTATTTTAAGTTTCAGAACAAGTGCTTTTTATAGGAATTAAAGTGTTCTGAGTCATCCTTTTTAATCCATTTACTGTACATCCAGCCTCCCACACATGTACTCATTTACAAGAAGGCCTTTAACGTGCCAGATACAAATATTTCACTTGTACAAACACAAAACTTTTTTTTCTCATGAATGTATGAAGAAGTCACTTCCAATTTTACTGGTCATATATAAACATTGAAATACACAATCTGTAGTGTTAAGAATGGGCATTATGAATGAAAACAAAAACATTTTTACAAAAGACTTTTATCTCATACAAACTTTTGTTTGTATGAGAAACTAAACTGATTTTAACACAAAGGACAGTGTTGTGTGCTGATATTCTAAATTTAATGCAAATATAAACAAATTCAATTATGGTAATTTCTCCAAGACTAGTTATTTGCTCCACTATTAAAAGAAGCCCATTGTATTTGGTATTGAGAGGATGAAATATTTCCTCACTGACATCTAGAGTCAGTAATCTAAGTGGTCTAAGTAGAGTCAACATACAGTTGTGCTGTGATTTTAATTATGCTAGTTGGTGTCTGGAACCCAAGTTCAGGAAAGGAAAATTATTCTTCTACAGTCTTCTCCTATATATAAAGGAAAGTACTCACCTAGTTCTGGTACTGACAAGTATTTAAGACTGTATCCAAATTGTCTAGAGCAGAATCTTACCAGATTCCAAAGCTAAAATTGATATTTACAATACTTGCACTATTATAGACACCTTAGGCATTTCACCATTTTCATCAACTTGCCTTCCAATGACTGAAGCCGTTTTATGCCTTACCAAAAATGCTGTCCTCATGATAATAAAGCTTTCTGAGAAGCAATCAGCAACTTAGTTCTTTTCTTGAATGGCCCTGTTACTCAATACACTGAAGTCAGCAGGAATTCCCAGAGGATATGCTAAGGATATTTATCAGTCACCTCTTTTATAACTGTATATAAAACCTGCCTAGTTAGCAGCAGAAGAAAAACATTTCTTGTATGTTTGACTAGCTGTTAAAATATTTATTAAATTTCACTGCAAAGAAATGTCTGCAGATCTTGTTTGTTCAAACTGCTTCCTTCTGAAATCTAGGGTTCATTGAAAATTACTTTCATTGAGCTGCAGTGGTTAGAATGCAGTACTGCAGGCTACTTCTACTGACTGCCAGCTGCCTGTAATTTGCAGATCAAATCTCACCAGACTCAGCCTTCTATCTTTCCAAGGTCGGTAAAATGAAGACCCAGATTGTTGGGGGCAATATGCTGACTCTGTAAACTGCTTAGAGAGGGCTGTAAAGCACTGTGAAGCAGTATCTAAGTGTTACTGTTATTGCTACATCAGAAGGAAGTACTTTACTATGGTTTGCTAACTCAAAGAAATGTTGGACAACAATATTTAAAACAAAAAGAACACTGGAAAATATATAGATCAAGAATTTAGTTACCAGTTTGCTTCTTTATCTTTGATGCTACTCTGATCAAAGAGTATTAACAGTTGCAAATTCAAGTTCCAATATTTCATTAATACCATAGCAGTCATAGGGGGAATATATATAGATATGCTCAAGAACTTTCTATATTCCAACTCAATAGCTTTTTATATCATAAATCAGAGAGCTGGAAGGGACCCAGTTGGTGATGTTTCAGTCACTTCCACAAAGGCAAAATGTCCTGCCTCTTGAGTAAGCACAAACCTGTAGTAGAAAAAAACTTCTGATCTTATAGATAACAGAAGTATTGTTTGTTGTTGTCTCACCTATACCCAAAGTACTCACTGCTGGGTAGTCTTGATAGAAGTATTATTAATATAAGCCTGCAAGTGATAATCAAACTGAGTATGTAAAAATGCCATGATGCAAAGAGCTTTGTGTACATGTTTCTGCACCTAGGTATATAGTAAAACTAATTTAAAACAAAAAAACATGCTGTTCTGAATTACCTTTATTCTTAAAGGCTAGCTTAATAATTCTTAGGTCCTTGGTTAGGTCTTGAATTATTGTTTCCACCAGTCTTAGACTATGAATCTAATTGTAAATTATCTACAAAAAAAACATCAATAAAGCAATCAAGGCCAGATTGAAAATTATCAAAAGATTCAAAGAGCAGATTGTGCAAAAAAGCATAAGAAATAGTCGATCATAAGCGTACCATGTATAAGACTACAAGCACAAACTGACTACAAGCAAATGTCAGTGTTCCAAGTAATACACCCATAGCAAACAGAACTCCAAGACAAGCAGGTTTCTCAAAGAACAAGTTTATTGGACATATTATATTGGCCCAGACTAGTGAAAATCAACTCTAAAGGTTCCCCCAGTTTTCACCTAGTTAAAAGTAAAGGTTTTCCCCTCTTTTCCCAAACAATCAGTCACATGGTCTGATCAAGGTGCTCTCCAGTTGCTTGGAAACTTCACTCGTCTTTTCAGCCACCTGTGGAAATGTCCTTGGTTCTCAGGGGAAACTATTATGCTTTGGCTACAAAACCCCAGCTATCTCTATTCACCTCTCCATATCCTTCAGCATCATTGTGACCACACTGAAGCCTCCAAGATAGCCTCAGTCAGGCCAGCTTCAGAGTTGACAGCAACAATATAACACAGTCACCAGAATCATTTACTGGAAGGACAACATCTGTAAAAACTATCATGTGCCAGGAATGAAAAATTGATGGGAACATACAATATAGTTGAAAAAGAAGTAAAAACATGAGCAGGTTTAAAATACTGTGGGATTTCAGATACAAACTGATAAAAGTCTGAGCTCATAACATACCACATTTAACTAGTTCACAAGAAGAACATGTGGATAACTGATGTTGGAATACCAGTGGATAGAACAAAAGAAGACAAAGAATTGGAAATCACAAAGTAGCAAGACCTCAAAGTCAAAGTTGAAAGATTGTGGCGTAAAATGGCAGCAGTGGTCCCAGGTGGATGCCATGCCAAAAAGCTTGGATGACAGAAAATCTGCACATTGACAAAATTGCCATCTGTCAATTTTAAAAGGCCATTACAAGATTGGGGAAAACTTGATGCATATGAAGGCCAACACCAGCTAAAGAAATGGTAGCTGTGATTTCACACTAGTGAAAATGATAGTAAAACCACTGCTCAATGCTCTCCATATATACAAGCCAAAATATTGCCGTTGAGTTTGGATGGACAAATGTGCCACACTCACTATTAACAGGGGAAAATAGTGTAAACAGAAAGAATCCAGATGCCCTATAGAAGAGGCTGCCTCTGTAGGAAAGCTGACCCTTGCATTGTTTAGGAGCAGGTGCCACAGCTTCTTGTGCATTGGTAGCCTTTGAACCAGCCTGAGGCTCCCTTGGGTGCAAAAATGGCTGCATTGAGAGTAGACCCAAAGACTGCAGTGACTCAGCAGGATGGGATGGGGAGGAGATGGGGAGACAGTACAGTCAATTCATAAGGACAATGACCATGTGAAGTCTGCAGCAGCTCTAACTTTGAAAAAGGTTATAGGTAGTTTGTAGAGTGCATCTTAACTTCACTCACTAAAACAACCAGACATAAGTTGAGGACTACCTGTACTGCAATAAATCACAATTCTATTTGATCTGAAGGCAGGACAAAAAGTAATGGATGAAACATCATTAGATCCAACCTAGAATAGAGAAATTTTCTGACAGTGAGAACAATTAATCAGTTTAATGGCTTGCCTCTAGAACCTGTGGCCCATCGCTAGAGGCTTTTGAGAAGAGATTGGACAACCATTTGTATGTAATGGTATAGACTTCCTGTTTGAGCAGGGAGTTGTATTATAAGACTTCCAAGGTCCCTTCCAACTCTGTTATTCTGTTCTATGATGTAACGTATTTCCAAATAACTACTTATTAGAAAATTCAGGTTCAAAATGGATCAAAAATAACAAAAAAAATTGAATTGCTGTGAACAGCAACACCGATAGGCCTGAATATTTGAATTGAAAAATACTGCCTCGCAAAAAACTGACACCAGTAGAAAAAGAACTAGATGGAATGAGAGATTTCTTAGCAATTTTAGTCCTAAAACAGAACTTCCTAGAAGGTGATACCATAACATTAACTTTCCTAGATGCAAATGACACCTCCCAAACACCACAAATATCAGAAAACAAGCACATAAACACAAAACTTAACTATTAGGCATGCTAAAAATCATTAAATAAATAACTCTCTAGCTTCTAGTTAGTAGGCCCACAATTATCACAAAGCTATACAATATAAGGAATGACAATCCATTAATTCCAATATAATTTACAAGTGAAACATCTAATTTTGCAGTCTGTCTGTTCTGTCCCATTATAGCTTGAACTGCTTTGCCAAGAACAGTATACAAGTAGTCATCAACATACAACAATTTGTTTAGTGATCATTCAAAATTATTACAAGTGCTGAAAAAAGACCTGGTCCTTATAACTAGTCCTCACACTATCACATAACCCACATATTCACATGATAGCAATTCAGGTGCTTGGCAACCATCTTCCATTTTCAACTGATTGCAGTGTTCTATGGTCACATGTTTGTGATTTGCAACTATATTTGCTGGTTTCTGGCACAACCCCCACACACTTGGAAAAAAATGGTTTGCACTTACAACTACAGATTTGCTTAATTACCACCGTGATTCACTTTATGACTCATAAAAATGGTTGTGAAATCAAGTCTGACTCGACTTACAATCCCAATGACCTACAATGGATATTCTGGTCCCAACTGAAGTTATAAGCCAAAGACTACCTGTAATTTGAACCAAATATTAAATCAGAAATCTTGCTAATATAATTTTTTTGAAATCTCAATATGAATCCAATAATGTATAACATCATGCATAGATAATATTAATTCTGTAAGAGATACATTTATGTAGTCATTTACTATTTTGGAATGTTGAGCCTTTTGAGGCTGTAAAATAGCATTATTAAAATGTTGCTTTGAAAAATATAAAAGTGGACATCAGTGTTTGCATCTTTAAATCCACTGTATATTTCCTAACAAGGTTTATATAGTAGCTAGGTAGCACCCTTCATTTCTTAATCATGCCTACTTCAAGTAACATGAAGCCAGAAATTCATTTGGCTTGCCTGAATTACATTTCTTACACAGAGTGTTTATGAGGGCATCTGCTTTAGGATAAGGATCTTTTATTTAACCAGCTGTCATTTTTAAGGGATGCCATTTTATTTTTATGCTCTTTAAGTGTGACTAAAAATATCAATGAAGATTTTCCAATCCTTACTTTCATTTGTCCTCAGACTTCCTTATCTGAAGTACTCAACAGAGCTTTTAACACTCCAATGTGTCTTAACCAACTAGCACTAATGGCAAAGTAACTCACAAAGATGTTCCTTCCAATTTGGTTGAGCAGCATCTACTATTAATTCCTCAATTGTTCCTCATGGCAATGAAGGCTTATTTGGACATGGATAAATACAGGTTTACTTCCCATTGGTTAGTTTTTGAAATACTCATTGGGGTATTCATGATCTTGATTAGTACTTGTAATCTTCATTAATTTCTTGATTACGATACTGTTTTCTGCTTGGTTGTTTGTCATTTACATGTCAAAAGAGATAATTATAAAGCTAAGGAAACAAAAAAACCATCATTTTAGCTGCCCACACCCAAATAAATAGGGATCAACAATAGACAATCAGAATGAAAACAATATCCAATTAAGGAACTCCTAAGGAAAAACTATATCCCCTCTAATTCTGGCAAGGTAAGCTACTATATATAAACAGGAAGCAAAACTCACAGTCATCAGCACTGATGACATTACCTAATGGGGAAATGTCTACAACCAAACATCCAAGCTCAGAGAACATCAAGGACTCCATAAAAACTTATTTGGTCAAGCTTCTTCAGACATCAGAATCATGCCTTGATAGATTTGACCTATTAGTCTGATAATAAAGAATACAAAAGAGCCATGACTGTCTTTTCAAGTTCTCTAAGCCTTAATCTATACATCTATTTAAATTCTTTTAAATTCTTATTTAGTCTTAACGTCTATTTGAGCAGAGAGTTTTTACACTTACACACCCTTTGAAGTTCTAGTAAATCACTTGAAGGAAAGATAGGAAAATCTCTGATGTTAGACATAGGCCCTTGAATTCATCACTGCCAACTACAAAGGATGTTATCAAGTCATGAGTTGCAAGTGTGATTTCCATACATCTAGCTAATGCTTTTAAAAAACTATCAGAAAAAAGCAACTTAATTGCAACAACTTTTTAGTTTATCATAATGTTTCACCCTTGTAAGCTGATGCTTGCTTTTAATGTACAGTACTCTTATTCTGAATCACATATCTAAAATGAGCATAGGGTCTATTATAACAGCAGGAAAAGCTGTTTGCTAAAGTGAAAGAGATTTATGAATTCTCTGTACCACCTTAATTTTTAATACTGTTAACATGCATATTTGCATTTATTGCAGGCATCAACTGACAAAAATATGAATCAAAAAGGAGGGGATGGCAATTTGTACAATATTGTCTCCAATAAACTCTTCTCTTCTCCTTGCAGCTATACACAAAAAGAACCAACTACTGTCCATGTAATCCATAGGAGCCACTGTTTAGACACTTCTGAAAGGTCAGGAGAGGGGTGGTGGCCTCATGTCTGGGAGAAGAATGTTCCAAAGGGCAACAGCAGAGAAGACTCTAATCCTGGATCCTACCAATTTGACTGGCAGAGTCCGCAACTTCAATTTCATGTTAGCAGAAAATGTTCTAGACTTCAGTGCTGTTCATTTTATTGTATGATTTCCCATATGTAATAAATCAGCTTCCTCATATTCATTCAATTCTTCGTGACTTGCTGTAAAGTAAGAACCTGCCCTGGATACTGGTTTCCTGATCACATTGCACTTCTCAAATTTTGCTCATTATCATCTTTTTTGTACTTTTACAAAGAATTCTGCCGAATATATTCCCAAGTTCTTTAAATGAACTAATTGACAAGGAGCAGTAAATGACATGTGAATAGTACGCATTCCCTTTTCTTTTTCCTTAATTGGCAGCATTATTACTGTTGTTGTTGTTTTCTCGCTCTTTTTTCCCCCAGACATAAAGTAAAACAAAGAAAGAAAAACAATATCTGTACTTAAAATGATATTTTTCTGTAGCTTCATTATCATGCTAAAATGGAGAATTGGGCCCAGTGGCTACACGAGAATGTAAGTTTTGTAGCCTATCTCTCTCTTTCCCTTTCTTCTCCCTTTGCAACTACTGCTCTTTTAAGTGCAAAGGCCTCCAAGAAGTTTTTCATAATTCAAAGGAAAATTGACTGGAATCGGGCAGAGAAATCTTGTTCCTAAAGGAATCCCTGTGACACAAAATATTCTTGCCCAATTTCAGATGTTTTGGATGTGTCTTTGAAATTCTGGATAAGAGACTATGGGCACACAGGAGGCAGTTGGAGGAGAAGGAGGAGATAATAAGGAAGCCATCCACACACACACACACCAAATGACTCTGGACAGTTTGCAACAATCAAACAAAGGGATTACAATAAAATCAATTAAGTAAGAAATGACTTTACAAATATGATTGGCTATCTGTGGAGGTGCTCAGTCATCCAGGTCATGGTTGTCCCAAAGGTGCTTTTAAAAAAGGAACTTTCTTTTTTTCACTTCTCATCCAAGAAGCTTTTTCACTTCTAACTAACTGGGGAGAATGGAAAGGATTTATACTCTTCACAGTCAGCGTTAACACTCTGAGGGTCCTTGAAACCACCTAGGGTTAATCTGTGCCATATATTCCTGCAAGATATGGAATGACAATATTGTACCATTTGTTGTTCTATTCTTCTCTGTCTGATGTGGAAGTACTCCTACTGGATCTTTTTGTGGATTTGATGAAGGGCCAGTTGGAAATTTGTGAGTGCTTCCTTGTGTATGTGGTTTATTTTTCTTTCTTTCTCTTTTTCTTTCTCCTTGCTGGTAGGCAAATTTACAACCCAATGATGAAAGGTTCTGATTACTCCCAGTTTGGGTTCCAGTGGATGGCGAGAGTCAAAAGGTAAAATGCTAATTGGGGGGGGGGGGGTCCTGCTTACTTCAATATTGAGACTTCTGTCTTCTTTAATGTGTACTTCACAGGAAGATCAGCCTATTTTCCGTAACATCCTTCCACATTGCCATCCACAGTATTAATGTGTTTAGTGAAGGCTTCCACTTCCAGTGGTTTGACCCAAGCATCATCTATGTATCTCTACCAGTGGGGGGTGGAGTTCCTGTGGAGGAGTTTAGGGCTCTGCTTTCTACTTCTTCTATGTAGAGATTGGCCACAATGGGGGACACCAGTGATCTAATATGCACTGGGTATGACTGGCTGCAACCCAGAAAGAAGAGGAAACTAGCACTTTCACTGAAGTCAGTGTCTAAATTATTGATCGCTAAAAAATAATTTCTTACCTGTTTTCCTAAATGTATTTTCTTGTGATAGAGCTAGTCTTATAACTCCAACAGCTGTATCCCTGACTATCTGTTCTTCACTCTGCAACAGCTGAACAACACATCTCCAAAGGAACAATGTGTCAGATAGACCTGAGTATTTGTAGAAAGACATGTTAGAGTTGGATTTAAATACATGTTTATAAAGTAAACATATCTTTTAAAACCATTACATATTAAAACTAAACAGACAGATTTTCAGAATACCATGTGTTATTTTCCCTTTGTGACTTTTATCCTAATGGCCATGAAATCCAAGCTATACTCAACTAGTTAAAGGCAGGCTTCTATTAAATATATCCCAATACAGGTTATACTTGGGTTACGATGGCAATTGGGGCTGGGATTTCTGTTGAAAAGTGATGCACTTGTAAATCATGATACCACATGACCTCAACATTTACCAATGGCAATCCAGGAAGTTTCTCTTGCTGTTTTAACCCTAGGACCATGAAAGTCATTAAACAAAAGAGGTGACAGTCCCAGGAAATGGGCACAGGGGAATAGGTTATTCTATGGGCAAGCTGGCATGGGCAGCATGTGGATGCTGAAAAGTGTGGGCAAGTTTGGGGATGATTGGGTTACTGGGGTTCCTTAGGGAGAAAAAGCAGCATAACTGACTTAATTAGAGCAACTTGCAAGTTTCCCTGCTGGCTTTCCCATCATGGGCTTTTGCTTGTAGGAAGCCAGCATGGAAGTTGCAAATGGCAATCACATATCTGGCATTTGCAGCAATGTCATAACCGTGAGCCTGGTGCTCATATGCCCAGATCACAAATACTTGAGCTTTACACTTTTGCTGATTGCTAGTTCACAGACTGGCTGAAATTCCACTTTCTTCATTGCTTTATTTTTGAACAGTTGCTGAATGAATGATTGTAAGTTGAGGTCTACATGTTTTCTAAAATAACATTACTCTAAATCTAGAGTATATGTATAAATTTTGACTGCATGATTATTTATTTATTTACTTATTTATTTACAAATAAATCACTCACTCACTCACTCATTTGGTTTTTACACCAAATCCAAAGAAATCCAAGGAGCGCACCATAAAACATTAAGAATATCAACAATACATGAATTAATAAATAACACCAATAATCAAGAAGAACCTCATCTCAAACACTTCTTCATCCCTCCAGAATGGTATTAGTAGCACCACCAATCATCTCAAGTACACAGTTTCAAATGTCCTTTAGAAGGGTCTACTTTTTTAAATAATTTCCTAATTATCACAAGTAAAGGCCCAGCTCTTCTGTATGGTGATAAGAATTCTTGAAGGAGCTCCTACAGAAAATGTCTGCCTATGAATCTCCTCCCACTGCTCCTTGTATGCAAACTCATCTTGGGCAAACTATTTGGAGTAGGCAATCCCACAAATAATTACCCCAAATCATGAAGAATTCTAAAAGTGATTACCACAACCTTAAATAATACAGAAGCAGATTAACCCAAGAAGTAAGCACAAATTGTAAGACTATATGGATTTCAATATGTGTTTTATTGTTATGTTAGGGTTATAAGAGTGAAAAATAAATACATTTTGCTTATTTGCTTTGCTTAATTACTTACCCAAGGGAAGCTTCTGATCAGTCAGGAAAAATGGTGTAATGCTCACAAGAATCTCTGCAGCAGCCAATCTCAGATCTGTTTGTTTTTCATCTTCACAGCAATAACTAACTAATTCAAGCCATTGTTTTGTCTCTGACTCCAAGTCCTACAAAACAATTGGCACTGCCATTAAAATGACTGCAATAGATGTCCAAATTCTGCAAAATCAGAACTTTGTGCACTGGACAACTTCTAATACCCAAATTATAGCTGGAAAGAGCCAGCTGGTGTATTGATTAAAGATTCTCGGCAAGAAAGCATAAAACCATGAATTCTTGGTCCACCTTAAGGATGATTTAAGGTGGTTCACTATCTGTCAGAAAAAGGAAAGGGCAAACCATTTCTGAAATCCTGGCCAAGAAAACTGCAGGCAGTCACTAGAAATTACTAATGACTCAAAAGCAATAAAATGGTTTTTTTCTCAAAAATGCTAAGAGTTTACATCATTTATATTACATTCAAGAACAAATAGAAGATTATTTCAATATATGATTACTGTAGAGAGATTATTGTATGCACATAGATGGAAAGATTCAACACTACCTACTAAGGAGAAATGAATGGGTAAAGTTGACAAATGGAGCTGAAATGGATAAACTGACTTCTTTGATTAGAGAAAAGACATTATCTATATTATCTGATGACTGGAAACCTCTTGTAAACTTTTTGTGCAAAAATGAAAAAAATGAATTTGTGATTTATGGTTTTGATGATGAGATAGGATAGATAATAGACAAAAAGTGTAGTCTGATGTGATTTTAGAGAGAATTTAAAATATATTTCTTTTTATAACTGTTCTGAAGTATATTAAAATAAAATATTAAACGCCACTTCTTATATCTTTTTTCTTCCTTTTCTATATTTCTTCAAATTTTTTATTTTCACGCAATTTTTGCTTTTTGTTGCTTTTTTCATTTTCCTTACTTTATATTAGTTTGTGTTAGTGTTTATCTTCTTGTTTAAAAGTATCAATAAATATAAATATACTATAGGACATGGTGGGTTTGGGGAACGGGTGCTAGTACTTTGAACGCTGACTAAACATGGAGCTGTTTTTGAAGAGTATGCAGAAGTTTTAACTGGTTCAAAATGTAGCCATACGGGCAGTTAGTTAGGCATGTTCTGCAGTCTGTGCATATTGTGCTTTTGCTCTGTGAGCTGCACTGGCTGCCAGTTTGCTTCCAGGTTCAATTTAAGATGCTAATAATAACCTATAAAGCACTATAAGGAGCAGGTTACTTGAGGGTTTGCCTCTCCTCCATTACATCTAATCATCCCATCAGGCCTGGCAGGAGAAGCATGCTGCAGGACCCGCCAGTCAGGAAATTTCATCTGGCAGGAACCAAAAAAAAAAAGATTGATAAATAGAAATATCTATTATCTGCCCTGGCAACCATCCCGTGGAAAATCATCTCTCCCCCACCCATATACCTTCCCCAATCACCAACACAGGGATCAGATCGGCTCTGACCCTCCTGACTTTTTGCAAAGCCCTGAAGACATGATTTTCTAACAGATATAGGAGAATGTGGAGGCAGTAATTGAACTGATTCGTTTGATGAATCGGACTAGCTCAGCTGTCAGCTGTATGTATTTATGATTTTTGATATATTTTGATGTATTTGTTTTAAAAGTTATTCATTTAATTCAAAACATTTATATAACCGCCTTTTGTATAACTAATTAAAATATTGTATTGAAATGTATATAGTTTCCAAGCTATCCAGAGTCATGTGCGATACATGAAATGGGCTGCTGTATACATTTGAATAATAAATAAATAACCAATAATTAATATTCAGTCTTTCCAATTCAATAGATTAAAAATATAATTCTGTGCAAAAAAAATCCAAAACCACTTTAGTGTCCATAAAAAAAGAATTATATTAAGCCATATCAGCAATTAAAAATTGACTTGTAAAAGATAAAAGCTAAGATAAACTATTTTCTACAATTCTGTGAAAATTTACACTAGAATAATCCAGAAAACTTCCTCAATGTATTGTTTCTGTGTGTTAGGAATGAATTCCTAATGTCAGGCTGTTTATTCATGAATCAATTAACTTAAATGCTTCAAAAAATGTTTGTTTAAAGATTTTACAGAAAGTAATTTTGTATTTATTATGACTGATTTTTAATCACAGCAAAACTGAACAAATATTTGGTAAATAATTGTCCTTACCTCTTGCCAGTTTTGTATAAGATGTACAAGCAAATTTGAGGCAAATTTAAGGGATATGCTTTGAATTTCAATGCTGTAAAAATAAATGTGAACACAGATATACCAAATTAAGTCTTTAATAAAAACAGTATCACAATCAACAGGCAATCTAGCTAAAAATACAGTATTTCATTCTAATTGCTTTAAAAGCATTATCTCTTAAATATTTCCAAATATTTAACCCCCAAATTCTCGATCATATGATCACATTTTGGGTCACTGACAACCTGGACACCAGTATTTGTACCTAGTTTTTGGCAAAAATCGCCCATCGAAGACAATGGATGTGCTTAATGACTGATGTGTTTACTTACTGTGGGATGCAAAGAATGGCTATAAAATCAGATGTGGTTACATGGTTTCTTACTTAAAAATTTGGATGGCTTACAACTGTAATTCCAGGCTCAATCATCATTTTAAGTGAAAAACTGCCTGTATAAGATTACATTCATATTTTGAAATAATGTTTTTTCTTTCTATATCAAAGTTCATTTTCATTAGGCAGTCTGCAACTAGTAAATATTAATAAATATTAACCAAACACAAAAAGACAATACAGTATACCTGCCAGAAGTATTTGCAATATTCATAATCCAATGCAAGAACTTTCTTGGATTCATTTTTATAGCATCTTCTGTCTTTGCAAGCACATTTCTGAGGTCCATTTTATACACAGCCTCTAATATCTGTTACAGAAAAAGAATTAGCTACAGGAAATATAGTTCTGAGCCTAACTGGAATATATCACTGGAATTTAATTTGAGAGAGAGAAAAAGAGAATGTCTTATTATGCTCATTAAAAACCCTTCCCTTTTATGACCCTATTCAGGCATAGACCAGCACAAAATTTTATTTTATTTTAAATTCTTATTATATGGAACTTATTTGCACTAAAGAAAAAGGAAAAAAAGAGGGTGTCACCTTGCAAAAACATTCAGGATGCTTTTCCTTAACAGCTATCTTAATAAGTGTTTCCTCCAAGCCAGACAGTAGATTCAACAGAATGTTTCCTTTTTCTTCCATCACATGCTTTGCATTCATTTGATTCAACCATAGTAGGATTGTTTCTAAGACCAATAAACGTACTTCACAAAAGTTTGAGTGTAGCAGGTATTCAACTGACAAACCTGGTTTCATTGTATTGTTTTTAGTAGGGAAATTCCTATTTGCAAATCTAGGTTCTGCCATCACTGAACACATAGAAGTGAAGAGTCTGGTGATGCTCTGGAGAAACTGAGCAAGTCCCGGGGCTGCAGGAGAATGCTTGATACCCGTTGCTAGTTCAGACTCCAAAATAATAGTGCTAATTTCTCCCCAAAATGTATTCATATCTGTTTCTGAAATGAAATGAGATAGGGTGGTAGAATAAGAAAGGATATAGAGAAGTTCGGGTATGGTTACCATACAAACACTTAAAAGCCTATTTAGACACATATCAATCATATGGTCAAAGGGAAGTAACACATCAAATAAATTTAGTCAATGAAATGATTGTGAGCCTTACTTCTTGTATTCATTGTTCCCATCAGAATGCATCCATCATTGTAAGGAAAGGAAATGTTTATATAGTCTGCTTATAAGGCTGCTATATCATTGGCTGTATACAAATAGCAATTGATAATCTTTTAGTTTGGTGTCCTGAATGGGCAGGCATCTGAAAAGTCCTACATCTTGCAATATCTGGTCAGTTGCCGATAAATTTATGAAAGCCAGGATGCTGTAATGCTCAAGGTACTAGATTAGGTGTGAGAAGACCCAGATCCTAGTCCACCTTTAGTCTCAGAATCTTATTGGATGACTTTAGACAAGTCATTTTAGCTTATTCAGTTTGTGCCTGGATATCAAGAAGACTGAGAATCTGGAGACTAAACACCTCCACAATCTATGTCAGCAGTGAAGATCTAGTGAAGACAAATTTCTTCCATTACTTAGGATCCCAGTTTCAAAGTGATGGCAGCAGTAATGAATGTGTATGCAAGATGGCTGAGGTGGAAGGAGATCACTGGAATGCTTTATGACAGGCATATACCAATTCACCTAAGATCAAAAGTGTATGTATATAAAATCATGTACTCTATAACACCAAGTGCTGGCCAACCATCAAAACTGCTGAGTGCTCTTTACATGCCATGGAGATGTGCATGCTCCATTGGTCATTAGATATTTCTCTACCCAGCCTGGATTCTCCTTTCGACTCACTGGAGAATGTGGTAGGGCCACATTTTACAAGCACCACCCCATACTATCATCTGCACCACCTAACACTTTAACAATTCAATTGAGTGGCAGACTCCACAACTGGCCATTATTGTAAAGAATCTCATGAGTTGTAGTCCAAACATATCTGAAAGGGACCATGCTGCCTAAGGCTGACTTATTGTATTCAGACCAAAATTATAGTATCATACATACTTACCTGAAAATACAACCAACTGAACTGAGCAGGATTTACCAAGTTTGATACAACACCGCACAGCACATTGTTATTCTACAGTTTAAACAAACCACATATATATTGCAAAAGTTAAGACTGCAGGGGGAGGGGATATATAACTAGGAAAAGAAAATGAGCATGTACATATATATTGTGAAATATAATTATTTAAAGCATGACATTTAAATTCACATAAACAGTATATTCTTTTTTCAAAAGAAAATCCATAAGAATGCAAGCCATTTTGTTATCAAAAATTAAGAAGTATTATTCTTAATATAGTATTCTAAAGTTCTTGGAAAAAACTATGATACTAAACAAAGATATTTGTGCCTAGTTATTCTTAGTTGTGGTAAATGAAGCATTTTCTGGGGGGGGAAATACTTTGATCGGTGACCATGTTTTTTATCTATTATCTTTTCTCCTTCAATGAAACACAGAACATTTTAAATTAAAAACAATGAAGCCATTTAGTATAACTCAAGACATGAACTATTTTTCATATCCATCACAACAGCTGTCTGATTTTTGTACTTTCAATGGGATTACGATATTTCTACCAAGCATATCATAAATGGAAAGTATCCAGTAATATATGCTTACGAATATATAACTCTCATAACTTGAGTTCCACCAATTACTTTCCAAGAACCTGGGTCCTACTTTAGAAAATGGTTTTTTTCCAAGATGGGGAAAAGAGAGAAGATTAATGCTTCTCTCTCTCGCCTCCCCCACCCACACACAAACACACACACCAATAAAGGAGAATATTTCTGACACACACACACTCACAAATAAAGGATAATATTTGTAAGTTGGAGTTGAAATAAGGGGTGTTTGGTGCTCTCTAGGCTTGATTGTTTTCTTGCAGACATCTCATTACCCAAACTAGGTAACCAGTATCTGCTTACTTGTCTGAATAAATCTGCCCAATTAATACCAGAGAACAGCAGCTAATATAAAGTAGTATTTTATGTTGGTTCCCAAGGCCAAATCTGTTAGAGGTTGCTAGACTATACTATGAGATCCCCTGAACATTGTAATAGGAAACCAAGGGAAAAATAAAGATTTGATTAAAGACTTTAGAAGTCCTTTTCAATTACAAATCACAAAAAAACCTTTTAAGACTCGTGATGTAACAATTTACATTTACATTAAATGTACATTTACAACTAAACCTCCAACTATGCATAAATTAAGAATCAAATGCTGACACTTACAGGAAATTATCACAGCCCTAAATATGCAAGTTGACAAAATTAATAGCATAGTCCTAAATAGGCCAATTATGTCCAAAGTGCTTGCAGTATAAAACAAATTCTTGATAGTAGTAGCAGCAAAATGTTTCAACATCATTAAAGCACTATTAAAATGGGCAGAAAATTTTGAACCTGATAGAACCATTGACTACTCTTAGAGAAAAATACAATAAATCAGAAGAAGCTGAACAATACCACAGTATTTGCTATATTTTCATACAGAAATGAAGATAGTTATAAGTAGATGAAATACATAATACTGTCATCTTTTCTTTTAGAGGCCAAGAATATGTGGGCTCTTTAATAAAATATTGTCCATATCTTTTTCCAGATCTTTTCTTTGGCTGGAGGGATTTAAGTATGACATCAGACAACACAAAACTCCCATTAAAGAAGGAGCTGCAAGACATTCAATTTCCTCTAAAAAGGATCCAAACCAAAGACATTCCAGACATTGAAAGATGGCAAACAAGATTAGTGTTTAGGTACTATCTCCTCAACTAATGGGACAAATATATAATTTTCATATTTCATAATTACTAAGATGAGGAATGTATGGGGATATCTGTCTACCACAACTCCTCCTATCTCATCTTTCTCCTTTCCTATTTTTCAAATCTATCTAAAAGCCAAACTATATGGAATGTATTAACTTTTACCATATTTTTCCTCAAAAGTTAAAAGGACATTAGCTCCAGACTGATTTGAGACAACCAGTTATCCATAGTTTTCTAAAAACTATTTCTCCGTCCTTGTTCTTAACACTACTTGGGAAAATATAGCTGCTCATTTCTCTTCAAGTGGGGATTTCAACCTTTTTGGAAAAAGGACATTCTGATTTCAGAAAAAAAGGCATACGGGCTTGGTTTAATAACTTCAAGCCACACTATTATTTTAGCTTAAGTTACATTCACTTTGCAATTCCTTTTAAACTTTGAAAGAAAAGAGGCCCAAACTTCTGAATTTGGTTCCTGTTCCAAGTACTAAAACAGCATTATACATTTGCATAGCTTTTTTTAAGAAACAACAGAAGTGTGCAGTTGTGTACAAAGGTTCTTTGTAAATAAAGGCCCTGTCACACTCCCCAACGGATGCAAAACGGACACAACGGACGAGCAAAATGTTCCATCCGTTGTTATCCGCTCTCAGAAGGGACAAAAATTTGCATAACCAGAGCGGATAACACCGACGGGGATGGACGCAGGGGGATGGAAAGCAGATGCTCCACGGAAGCCTAGCGGATGGAAGCAGATGGAGCGGATGGCACAATCCGCTAGCTTCCGGTGGGACCTCAGCAAAGCGGCAGCGAACCAGTCAGCGGTGGGCATGCAGGAACGGATGCCACAGCGGATGAAGCGGATTGCACAGCGGAAGCCTAACGGGATGCCGAACCGTTTAATTGTGCATGTGGGGAGGATGCATTGCATCACCCCGCGGATATAACGAAGCAGCTCGGAAGCAGGTTCACCATTCAGAGGAAGACTGCTTCCAGACACCATCGATTGCCTTGCCTTGTACCTGCGCTGAATGTCTGCCTGCAAGCCTTGCTGCCCGCTCCTGCAGCCTTGCTGTCTGCTGCTGCCAGCCTGCTGCCCAGCCAGTCTGCCTGCCAGCCTTGTGCCTTGCCTGCTGCCAGCCTTGGTGGCCTGCCCTCACCTGCCAGCCTTCCTGCCAGCTCTTTGGTGCCTTGCCTGCCTGCCAGCCTTCCTGCCAGCCTTGGTGCCTGCCTCCCTGCCAGGCCTTCCTGCCAGCCTGGTGCCTGCCATGCCAGCCTTGCCGAGTTCTTGTGCCTGCCTGCTGCCAGGACCTTCCCTGCCAGCCTTGGTTCTGCCCAGCCTCCCTGCAGCCAACAACCCACAGCCATGCTTGAATGCACAGCAAGCCTCAGCCATCTGCTGCCAAGCCCTTGCAAGAGGGGACAGGGCTACCATCCCGCCCCCTGGCCCTCACTCTGCTTCTGCTGGGACTTCTGCAGCACGGGCATCGCTCTTCGGGGCTGGCGCTTCTGCTGCTTCTGCTTATACTGAGAGGAACGTGAGACAAGCACTCCAGCACCAGCCACCCTCCACAAGCACCTTGCACCCTTCACCTGAGACTGGAGCGACCAAGAGAGTGCGAGAGACACATTTGTGTCTTAATAGCCTTGTTGTTAATAAAGTCTAGTTTTGATTCACACACTTGCTTCATCTCTTTTTTTTAATAAAGTCTTGCTGGTTTAAGCCTTTGCATGCTTGTGCGGATGGGTTAAGAATAGCAGGGATGGGTTGAAGATTAGCTGTGAATGGCAGGGATACCTTTGGGGATGGGTAAAGCTGTGGGATAGATAAACGCCCAGTGCAAGCATAGTGGGGACTCTATGCGTCCACCCTCCCCAGGTGCCACAACCTATGGCCTCCATTATCATAACATCATGTAAGCATTGATCCACACATTTTCAACATAAACACAAACTCTTTATTAATGCCCTGTTCATTGTCGGGCACTCAACATACATGGCAAATCTCATCAGGTGTTGGATGAGACAGGCGAAAGGAAGCATCCATTAATCTATCATCCTTGTCCTTGCCACTCACCACTCCAGCTGGGGAGTTGCACCAGTGTTTCAGGTGGGGTTGCGCTGCTTACTTCCCTTCAGCGTGAGGCTCTGTTGGGGCTCTTGCACATCCTCAGGTCTATCAGGTTTCGCCCTTTGCCCTCCATTCCCAGGCTCCATGTCTCCATTCCTGCTTGTTGAGAGGTCCACGAGCCTGTTCTGCAAGACTGGGTAGCCGGTGTGCGCATGAGATTGTGCAGGATTGCAAGCAAAGCCTTCCATGATCCTCCTCACGTCTCTGGGATGCTGGATGGGTGTGAGAAGTACCCTGGAACCTGTTGCCAGGATGACCAAAGGCGTTCCCCCAACCCGCCTTGCCCTGGACGCCTTGTAGTTGAAGATCCTCTCTCACGGGTGATAGAGTCTGGAGTGTAGGGGCTTCATGATGTAGGTTGTGAGGGAGAAGGCGTCATCCCCCACGATGAAGTAGGGCACATCTTGCTGTGTCACTGGCAGGGGTTCTGGATCTGGAAGCTCACGATGAGGTTGCGTTCCAGCTCCTCCTTGAGGTTGACTGGCATTGTATACCTGGGCATCTGAAGATGAGCGTTGCCTGAAGCAATTGATGTTCATGAACTTATAGTCAGCATCGACCATGGCGAAAGAGGATGCTGAAAAAGCCCTTGTAATTGAAATAAGTGGACCCCGACTGGCTGGAAGCTTTGCAGGCCATGTGCTTCCCATCTATGTGCTCCAACGGTGTGGGGGAAGTTCACTTCTGATACCACTGCTCTGCAACTTGCTCCTAGCCTTCTTCAGTGGAGGGGCATGGAGGAGCTCCTCCATTATTTCTTCGATGATGGCCTGCACCACTTCTCTGACCACAATGCTGATGGTGTTTGGGTTGGGCACCCTCCAGGCCGTTACTACATCGCTCCTGTAGGTTGGTCCCTGAGGCCAGGTGGTGGCAGAGTGATGCTACCTTGACAGCCCAGGTTCCAGGCTGGGCCGAAGTTGGTGTTTCCTTGGTAACCTGGGGGCAGGCGCTGCACAACTTCGTCAAACATGACTGGAGGCATCCTCATGAAGTTTGGAATGCCCGAGTGTCTCTCGCTCCTGCAGCTCCACTCAGCTGTTAGTACAGTCCGTCCTCTCTGCTCTCTGCGAACTATCTTCATACCCAGACGCTCTTGGCCGCCCTTTTCTTCCCGAGTAGAGTACACAGAGCCTGTAGACTGGCTTCGCACTGTTGCAAAAAAGAAGGATGGTGCTGCCAAAGGACTGTGTTATATGATCCACGGTGGACATTGACTGGGATGCTTGGTGGAAGAGGAAGAGGCAGATGAAGGCCTGCAGAGTCCACACCACTGCAGGGCTGCTGTTCGAAGTGTGAGATCAGATGTGTTGCTCCCCCTTCTTTTATAGGCAGTATAGGTCGTTCCGTTTGCATCCTCTAGCATCCTCTAGGGCATCCTGTAGACATTCCTAATATCCAAGATAGTCCCTCTGAGAACGTTTTTCCGTCTTTAACGCTTTGTTTTTCCTGCTTGGCATCTTTCTGCATCCGTTCTGCATCCGTTCCGCTCTCCCTGTTGTCGCAGTGATGCGAGTTTGCGCGGATGCACCAGCGGATGCCGAGCGGATATAGCGGGTGCGTAACGGATGCAGAACGGATGCGTAGCGGATTGCAGAACGACGAATTGGGATACATTTTCGCCGCACAAGTTTTGAGTAAGTTCAAAACTGTCTGAGCGGATGATGAAAGTCAATAAATGGATGCTGGGACGGATAGAGAGAAGGCCAAAATGGAGGCATGAGTACATCACGTTAACCAACGGATGGCAAGCTTTTTTGTCCGTTTTACATCCTCTTTGCATCCGTTGGTGCAGTGTGACAGGGGCTTTAGATACAGGAAAGGATTGCACAGGATGGAGCTTCGAAAATAAAGCTTTATAATAAGCTTTAGATATGAGAAACATTTGAATGTGTTAGTTTGCTTCTCTATTCAAAGATTTTTTTTTTTAAAGCTAGATATTTAGGATAGATCTGTGTTCAAAAATTTTGTTGAATTTAACCAAAGGTCACATAATATAAGCTATTCCACAATGTCAATATTTTTATCAACTTTTTAGGCAACTTTTAAATAGATTTTAGTCAAGGAAGTTACATATTTCATTCTACTAACTGTAATATTTATTTAAGTTGCATAGTTACAATTAAATATTTACACACCAGATGTTTTCATTATTTTGTATAGGTATATTGATTCAACTGTATTTATAATGGCTTCCTTTTACAGAATATAATACAAAGATATTATTAAAATGATCTATAACTCAGACTGATGTATCTTTTGAACTTTCAGCTGATTGTTTCTTTCTTCACTCTCATTTTCAACAACCAAAGGGCCTAAAATAGGGTCTCCAACCCTGAGTCCATGGACTGGCATCTATCTACGGTATGCCAGAAACCAGGCCACACAAAGAAACTAAGCCTCATCCATTGGATGCAGGCAGCACACGAAACCACTTTCCCTCTGGTCAGGCAAGAAACCTCTCTCCATGGAACCAGTCCCTGATGGATTGGGGATTGGGGGCTGCTGGCTAAAACGTATTTGTGGTTAAGATAAAAATATTTATTATGCTTGACAGAAAGCGACATTGAAAGCTATGCATTTTAATTAAAGCATATATACACACACATACACACAAAACATACATATATATTCATTATGTGTATGTATATACACACACACATACACAACATATCCTTTCACTAAAATACATAGATTAAATATTATAATAAATATACACATATAGTTGTATATGTGTATGTATATGTACATGTATATAGAGGTACTCTACTTACAACAGTTCATTTAGTGACTAATCAAAGTTACAACAGTTCTGAAAAAGTGAGTTATGAACCTTTTTCACACTTACAACGTTGCTGCATTGCCATGGTCACATGATCAAATCCATCCACTTGGCAAGTGATTCATATTTATGATGGTTGCAGTGTCCCAAGGTCATGTGATCACCTTTTATGTACTTCTGATGAGAAAAATCAATAGGGAATCCAGATTCACTTAACTATAGGTGTGTTACTAACTTAACTGCAGTGATTCATTTAACTATGGCAAGAAAAGTTGTAAAATGGTAAAATTCACTTAACAAATGTCTCACTTAGCAACAGAAATTTTGGGCTCAATTGTGGTCATAAGTTGAGGATTGCTTGTAAACATATGTATGTGTATGTTTATTTCTAAAAGAGGTATAAGCTGTGACTTGCCATAAATAACCTCTGCAAACTATTTATGGAAATCATACTTGCCCCTGGGATACTGATGAAGACAATGCATCTGGAAACATTTGAAAAATGAGTATTTCAAAAGACATTATAGGGGATTTGGTTGGCTGGCTAATAAATGCAATTAAACACACACACACAAATATAATGTAGATAGGTTTAATCCACTGAATATTGCTAAATATAAGTTAATATTCATTATTTTTAAAATGGCCATGCTTTATTGGCTAAAAACTGAAAATCACTGGGCAATCACATAACTCTGATTCGATTCCACAAGAATCTCTGGGCTCCTTCAACATTTCTGTTGTTTTGACTTATTCAATCTTCCTTGATCTAGAGATTATGACTATTTTTGGAGGGAGGGGTAAAATTTAGTAAATAGTGTTTTCTACGAATTTACCTTCATAGTTGTCTACAGTGGAAAAAGAAACCTTCTGTCCCACTTAAGAGGTATTTGGTGGAAAAGACAGACTCAGAGGAGGAACAGCACATTGAACCTAGCATTCTGATAGTGGTTATCCCCTAAAACGCCCAGGACAATATTTAATGCTATATAAACAAGGGAAGGGGATAAATTTTAAAATCCTGCTCTGGTTCTCATAACACACACTGAAATATTTTTCTGAACATTTCTAAAATGAATTAAAATAAATTACGTTAACAGAAAAAATATACAAATGATACTCCTTGTATTGATATAATTAAAGTAATGCCCAATTTGAAGTATCACATTGGCTAGGACCATTTTGATGGAACTGCAGTCTATCATCCTCCAAACTGTCTCCATAGCTACCCACAGCTGCATCTTAAGGAAATGTGAGCCAGCTCGTTCTTCTTCATCACTTCAACTGGGCACACTGCCATATGTTAATGGATACATTATTAGGCTAGTCAAAAGGCCCTGTCCCACTGCACTTACGGATGCAAAGAGGATGTAAAACGTTAAAAAAAGCTTGCCATCCATTGGAAAACGCTCCTGCATCCAGTTGTGTACTCATTGCATACATGTTTCATACGCTCTATCCGTTGAGCATCGTGCCACTGCGATTTCATCCGCGCAAGAAGTTTTGAGCTGCACAAAACTTTGTGAACGGATGAACTTTCCGCCGTGTACGATGTAAATCCGCAACATATACGAGCAACAAACGTTATATATCCGTTTATCATCCATTAACGTCCGCTGTATCCTCTCTGCATCCTCTGGGCATCCTCGCAACTCACATCCGCTGCAGCTGAAAACGAAAAGAGGGAGAAACAAAAGGTACAGGGAACATCTACACAGTGTTTAGTAGTACGGAAATAGAAAGGATGCACAATGAACGGTTTGCATCCGATATACATCCGCACGGCATCCCTTTTCTTTCCTTTTGGCGTACGTGATGCATCCGCTTCATCCGCTATGTGTCCACTTTGCAATTATCCCCGGAACCCCTTTGGAGGTGTCATCCGCTTCCATCCGCTAGTCTTCCTATGAACATCCGTTAACATCCCGCCTACATACTACCCACATCCGTTCTTTTCCGTTCTGTTTATGCAAATTTTCGCCACTTTTTAGAGGCGGGATGAAAAACGGATGGAGCCACCCCCGAAATTTTGCTTGTCCGCTGTGTCCTTTATGCATATGTTTTGCATCTGTCGGCCAGTGGGACCGGGCCTTAATAGTATAATACCACTTCAGGTTTTGTGTAACAACAATTATCTCTGGATTTCTTGAGGGTTATAAGCTGTGCCTTCCCATAACCACCTCTGCAGACCATTTATGGAGACCATACTTGCCACTGGGAATTGCACTATAGTTATAATCACAAGATTCCAATCTGGCCTAAATTTAATCATGCCACCAAAAAAAATAGTACTGATCTAACATTGTAAGATAAATTTGCTATAGTAGAACTTAAAGCAAAATATTCAGCAATAGCCAATGACAGAAAGATGATTCTGGAAAAAGTAACAGCTTGTGGGTTATCTATGAACGTTGTAACTAATTAGAAATTGCCCATGTTTAATCGTGCTGATTAAGCTAATTCAAGTAATAGGAAATATCTGTCCAATCAAGAAAAAATTATCATTTTATTTCTTAAAAAGTCTTTTCCATGTTAGTTATATACTAGGAGGATCACTGATACATTATAGTGAATATGCAAAGCATATAGGACAAAAGACAATCTTCAGAAGATTGTTTGATTCTCTCTAAACAAAAAATAAACCTAATGGAGTAATATATTGGTTCCAGGTTAAAAATGCTTGTTTTGAAATTGAAGAATTCATTTCAGAGATCATAAACTACAGTATATTCTGTAGAAGGCTACTTCCAAAATAATCTTTTCCCTGATGAACAAGAACAGGGGTCCAATGTGGAAGAGTAGAAAGACAAAAACAGTAGGATAGACAAGTATCCCAGTTATTTATGTAGTTATTCATGAATTGTGAAATGAAGGTAAAACTGACAACTGACAAAGCCAGAAATATTGTCAAAATGTTTTTGAAAAATAGATAAGAAGTACCAAATCATTAAGAGCCAAATGATATGCAAAATAAATGTCACTGGAAAACAGTCAAATAGAAACTTGATATAAAGTGCAAGGAAGTCTCAGCCCCATCAACAGTTGTTCCTACTATCATAGCATGTTTTAGCTGATAGATGGTCTATTATCTGGACCATCTATATAAGGACCTAAGGAAAAATAGTACCCTTTAAATAAGTGAAATGCAAAATATAGATATTTTTCTAACACAACTTAAGCATATTTATCTCTTCATCCCCATTTGTACAATAATTTGAATCTTGGAATGTTTTCTCTATTAAACTTTTGAAGACTGCCTTTCTTACAAAATGATTCTAGGATAGATCTGGGAGGACAATATGAATTGTTATAAAATAAACTAAGTAAAATGATTATTTTATAAAACATGAATGAATAAAAGTATAGTCAACAATTTATTAATAAAGATATTCATGTACTTGATATTTGGTTGAAAGTATGAGAGGATATATAATGTAATTGTAATAGAAGACTACGAAATGGTTGCACANACTGTATGTATATATATGGAAGATGGTTTATGTTTTTATGTTATGTTTGTTTATGTTTGTTTTAAAATCAATAAAAAATTAAAAAAAAAAGAAGACTGCCTTTCTTCATATTAGAAGGAGACTGATAGAATTTTTAAGCCTGACAAATCAAAGCATCACAAAATCTATTCCTTCATTCCCAATTAAGTCTTAAAGACTATCGTTTCTGTTTTTGTTTTTATTACTGGCAGGAAAGTAATGCATTACCTCAACCTTACCTTTAATTTTTGCCTTCCCCACATAATTATTTAACAGAACAAGGACATCAAGATATGCTGCTCTAGTCACCAGACAAGGATTTTGCCTAGAAACAAAGTCAATAGCAAAATTTTAACGACTTACACTTTAACATTTTATTTTTCTTCTACTTGCTTTGTTCTGTCTTGTCTGGCCACAGTATTTAGTGCATAAACAAGTATGTTTGAGGTAGGTAAGGTTTACTTTTATATACTACTATGTTTCTGATTTTATTACAAAATTAAATATATGTCTAAATACTTAAGACAAACTAAAATCTCTGCTTAAAGCACAGTGCTCTCCAACAACCCTCCTGCAACATTCCTTTGTCCTTATTTTTCATTACCATGCAAGGTTACCCTGTAAATGGAACTAAGTACCAGACATACATATATGTCAGGACCAGATCACAGTTGTATTCAGAAGATCCAATTTTGGTGTTCTTATGGAATTGTGTGAATAAGTTGAAGGCATCAAGTATTTGGTTCACTATGGCTATACTGGAGAAGCCAGATTGACTTAACAAATGTATTATTACCTTAATAAACTGCAGTGATTAATTTAACAACCGTGGCAAGAAAAGTCATACAATGGGGCAAACCTCACTTAAAAACTGTCTTGCTTAGCAACAGAATTTTTGGCCTCAATTGTGGTTGTAAGTCAAGAACTACCTTTCCTTACTTCATAGATTTATAATCAAAGACAACCACAACCAGCAGAAAAATCAGAAGAGAGTAATAAACCGTATAATGCAAATAAATTAAACAATATAATAAAAATAGACTGGATAAATTGCTCCAGTACAATTGAATTATCGTTTGTTCTTTAAAATCCAAGAACTTTCTAATGACAACAGGAATGGAGCTGAATGAAAAAAAATTGAATAAAAAATGAAGAATTTGAATTTCTGGCCATCCAGTTCAGTCAGTAAGAAATTGATACTAAAGGGCTATACATTAGTTATCATAAAGACAGCAATGGAGTAAAATGTGGGCAACTGGCTCAACAATGGACTCCAAGTTAACAGAAAATCACTCCAAATATAGAATACATTGTTGTTAAATCTTTCCTCTGTTAAAGTGATATTTTCACACTGATGAAAACCTTTGTGGACTATATCTTTTATAAAACAACACTGCCTCAATATGACTGTCCTATATTTATATATATTTGAATATTACTTTGAATTTCTTGCTTTTAATGAAATGTGACAGGACAACTTTTACAAATAAATTTTAATTATTTATGGAAATTGATTGTAAGTAATGTAAATTTTATAATGGTTTTTGTTCATTTTTTCTTGTCTTAAGTATAAAAAGAAATATTGATTTAGTTCTTGGAAATATATAGAGTCAGACTAATGTTTATGTACTGATTTTAAATTTATCAAGCAAAATTTCTCTTGGAAGGATTTAGGCTTCAAATACCCTGGGATTAAAGGCATATATATATTTTGTCTACACTGCTGGTATTACTGCTAGTTTTATTCCTCAGAGAAAGTGGTCTCTGTTATTGATAAAAATAGATAGTTTTTTTTTTAAAGAGCTCTTTCCAAAGAAAAATATATTTGGACTAAAAATAGGTGCCAGATTTGAAAAAGATTGAAATATGCCACTCTAATTTACTGTGTTGAGCTAAAGCATCACAAATTTATATTCTAAGTGATGGTTTTCCTCTTATGAAAATAAAAGTCCAATCTCAACCCCAGTGTAATTCCACATAACTGACAATATAGAGTGACTCATTTATCCAAAATTTTAATTGTCTCACCAAAAGGCTCAGACTTCCTGGTTCAAGATCCACTAGAGGCAACCACAAAGATGTACTTATTTTTTATTCAAACTTAAAACTTAAAAACCACTAATCTGCCTCATAGAAGGACTATAGGCAATGTACAATATTAAAACATATTTTAATATTGTACACTGCCTATAGTCCTTTTATATTAATATTAAAACATATTTTAATATTACAATTTTTACATATTTTTAATATTACAATTTTTTAACATATTTTAATATTACAATATTAAAACTGTACATAGCATTTGGACAAGAGGTAAAGATAATTATTACTCAACATTCAAAGTTAATTAAAAGACAGGGTGAGCACCTTCAGGCTATACTCATCTGTGAATCCTAATAAGATGCCAGAACCAACATATTTCCAAAAGATCACAACAGTGGGGACCCACTTCCCCTCTAGGGAGGGGGGATAGAATGTTCCAAAAGGCAAACGCAACAGCACAGAAGACTCTCTTCCTGGACCCCACTAATTGGAATTTAACTGATGGGTTCTGTATCATATTCCTCCCTACCTGACTGGGCGGGACAGGCTGATGTTATTTAGAGATTTAAAGATCGTAACCAGCACCTTGAATTTGATCTGGAAGCAAACAGGCATCCAATGCAGCTCACACAGCAGAGGTATTACATGCATCATTCCTTGGATACCTAAGTTTGCTCACATGACCACATTCTATACCAGCTGAAGCTTCCCAATACTTCTCAAGGCTAGGTCCATGTAGAGCGCATTGCAATAATCCAAACAAGAGGTGACCAGGGCATGAATAAACACATTTCCAAGTTATTAGCAATTATGTGGTACCCTCATTTTATTACTATTTGTCTTACTGCGCATTTCCTATTTGCTTTTATTTTTATTGATTTGTGACTATAAATACATTTATTTTATTTTTGACTTACCTATTTGCCAACCATAGTTTCCCACATATATTAGTGATAATATTGCTCAAACCCTGATGAAAATCTGAATTAGCCCTCTGTTTAGATTCCAGATAAGACTGTAGCAAACGAAGGATCTATATTTAAAAGAAAAAGAAACAAAAGTTGAAGGTTACTGTTGGAATAGTTTTCAAACGTTTCCTCCCCTGGATTTGGATTTTGCTAAAAAAAAACCAAAGAAACAAAAAAACAACCCTTTACTGAGAAGTACTTAGCCGCTTGGAGAATAACCTCCAAACATCTACAGAAACAAATTTAAATTGGTTAAAACTAAAGATACCAATACTTCCTTCATCACTGTACTGTGTTCTATGCAGTGTACTATCCTCTAATAGTCTACCTGTCACTGAATGAACTATTTTTAACCACATCATTTTTTAAACAAATTATTAACAATAATTAAACAAATTAAAATGGTAACATTGTACTATATCTACAACAAGATAATTTGCACCAGAAAGGGAAGAAAAACTGTATTATACTATACCTATCAGAGAGGCAGCATGCATGTATAGTCTGTGTAAGTAAGTGATCTTAGAAAAATTTTATAATGTTATTTGGTACTGTTTAAGTGCTGTAATATTTCTAATTACTGTATCTTTTTTTCCAATGGAAATAATAGGAATTGTATACAGACATAACTAATCTCTTCTATGACTGTCACTTGAATCTAATGCTTGACATACATGTGTACAACTAAATAAAAAAATACATGTGCATTCAATTAAGCAAATAGGACATCCTTTTTTACCATATTCTCTATGAACAGCATGTGGTAAATCTACACATATGCTTAAAGAAATATATCTTAATACAAGAGAAAAAGGAACAAATTAGTTGTTCTTTTTATGTTAAAAATCAGCAATGTTAATAATTTTCAAAGCATGTGAGCATAGTGTAAGAATGGAAATTATCTGCTCCCATCTGCATATTTTTTAAAAGAAAGCATAAAGATATACTTGATTTTGTTAATCCTGAGTTATACAATGGTTAGAGAGAGAATTGCAGAAATCACAACCAAGATAAGGGTGTAAAAGTATAGTTTTTATTGTTAAATTTCTGTTTCTTCTGTAGCTGCACTATTTCAAACTTACTTATTTACTTTTTTTTATTTATTTAGTTTATACAACTATCCGTCACAAGTACCTGATTCTGCAAGATTCAAAGTTCTTTCAAAGTTATGAAACATAAAGAGTTCACACAAAATTAAAACCCTCATAAACTTTCTTTATAATGCAACTGTTTTTAAGAGCAATGTTTCCTAGACATTTTAAAAAAATATTTAGATGAAATGCCAAGTTGTTGAATGTGTAAGTAGGATTCATGTTTCCTCAGCATACTTGGAAAAAGAGCAAATATGTCTTCCTGAATTATAGCAAGCTATGATTTGAGTTTTGAAACATCAATGTTGTCTGACTGTTACACCATCTAGACTGCATGGATTGTAGTTTTTCATGAAAGGTTGGACATTTCAAATGGCTAAATACAAAAAAACATTACCACTCGTGAATGGAGTTTTCAATAACAACAACCCCTTTCTGGGACTTCAGGGGAAGAAATGGCAAACTGAAGTCAGCTCTGATAAAAGCTGACTTTGACCTTTTAAGGAAGCAGTAGCCTCTGAGGAAAATCAAAATGTAAACCTTCTCTGTTGCAGCACCTCCCCTATGAAATATCCCTGGCCCCAGGTGCATCTTGGCCCCCACCTTGGCTATGTTCAAAAGAGCTCTGAAAACTTGGCTCTTGGGTTCAAGTGGGTGACTGGATGTGTGTGACTATCTAAAGCCCATGTCACACTAAACCAACGGATGCAAAGAGGATGTAAAACGGACAAAAAAGCTTGCCATCCGTTGGAAAATGCAATGCATCCGTTGTG
>BHFT01027861.1:0-28176 GCA_004320025.1 Laticauda laticaudata
TAACAACGGATGTAACATTTTTCTCTTCCGTTGTGTCCTTTTTGCATCCGTTGGGCAGTGTGACACGGCCTTTAATTCTGTTTCTAGGAAGGACTGAATTTTGTAACTGACAATGACAAAAGAAAAAGGTCCTGCAAATACTCATATTATTCAATATGACAATACTGCTCCAGTGTAATTAGTTGAGTATCATAGTATTTATTATTTCATAAAATGAAAATTTTTGGTTAAGGGCCATCTGTCACACATCCGCTTATCTCACAATTATTTCTCGTTTTCTTTTTCAGCTGACAGACAAACTCCATTTAAGGTTCTTCTTCCTTCTTCTGTTTCTAAATAGAAGATTCTTCCATGTGTACCATTTCCTTTTCCTGTCCTCAGTAGGTTGAAATAGACTTCTAGATTGTCTTCCCTTCTACTGATGTAGTTGCTAAAATCACCCTAAACCAATCTGATTATGATTCTCTCCATCTCCATCTGATTATGAGAATCATGAAGAAAAAGAAAATCATTAGTCAACGCTGCAATTCAAATCCTAAAAATAATAACAACAATAAAAATAACAATAACAACAATAATGATCCTTAAGGACAAATGCATACAAATGCCGCCCATACTAAGAAGCTGAAGAAACAGTGGATCACCTGGTAAGCTGCCGCAAGAAGATTGCATAGATTGACCAGAAACAGCAGCATGACAAAGTAGCAACAATGGTGCACTAGAAGATCTGCAAGAAATATCATTTGCTTGCAAGCAAGAACTGGTGGGACCATAAAATAGAGAAAGTCATTGAAAATGAAGAAATTAAATTGCTTTTGGATTTTAGAATTCAAACAGACAGGCACCTGCCATCTAACACCCCAGACAACAATTGTCGATAAGAAAGACAAAAAAAATCTAGATAGTGGATGTAGTAGCACCTGGAAACAGCAGAATAGAAGAAACTGGAGAAGATTACAAAATACAAAGATATTTGTAAAATATCTTTTTTAATAAAAATAAAAATTGAATGACTGTGGCAAAAGCAAGCAAAAGTAGTACCAACAGTAGCCTTTGCATGCTATCCCTACTGAGACATTACATGAACAAATTTTCCATCAGTCAATTGCAAAAGGTGGCTTTACTGGAATAGCTTCCATCCTGCAATGATATCTGTAACACCATCAAACATCCCAAATCCCTTTATCCTTTCACTTGAGATAAAAGAGAATAAAAAGAAGAAAAATCTAAAAATCTGCTTGTGTCTATAATATATCAGAATAGTTTTTCTTTTTTCCACCATGAAATAGTTTGAAGGAGGATAGCTTTGAGCAGTTTTTTCCTAGTGGAAGTTAAATAACTATTATTAGTCCTCCAAAATGTAAGAACAAATCCACAAATCATAAAAGTATGTGATATTAGATATTGTCTATGGTAGATAATATTTATTCCATTTATTTATTTATTTATTCATACGTTCATTCATTCATTTGGGTTACAAGTCAACATATTTAAAAAACAATCACTACCAACCTGCCTTCAATTGAGGACCTGTATACTGCACAAGTCAAAAAGAGGGCTGTGAAAATATTTACAAACCCCTCACATTCCGTACATAAACTGTTTCAACTCCTTCCCTCAAAATGACACAATAGAGCACTGCACATCGAGACAACTAGACACAAGAACAGTTTTTTCTCGAAAGCCATCATTCTGCCAAACAAATAATTCCCTCAACACTGTTCAGCCATTTACAAAGTCTGCACTACTATTACTATTAATCTTCTCATCACTCCTTGTCACCCTCCCCTCCCACTTGTGTCTGTATGACTGTAACTTTGTCACTTGTATCCTTACGATTTATATTGACTGTTTCCTAGTATGATTTGATTGCTTATNTGACTGTAACTTTGTCACTTGTATCCTTACGATTTATATTGACTGTTTCCTAGTATGATTTGATTGCTTATTGTACCCTATGACTATCAAGTGTTGTACCTTATGATTCTTGACTCTTGATGAATCTTTTCTTTTCTTTTATGTACACCGAAAGCATTTGCACCAAGACAAATTCCTTGTGTGTCCAATCACACTTGGCCAATAAAGAATTCTGTCTATTGCAAATCTCTCAATGCAGCATGGATAAAAAAACAAATTCAGCCATTGGTTTACAAGAAAGGTAGTGTGAACAGTTAAATTATAAATATATATAAGTGAGCTAGAGAGTAATAAATTTGCTTCATATATATAAAACACAAATCATGAAGGTCTTGAGTAGAGAAAGTTTTTATGAGAATATAGCTAAAGGATAAGATCTTTTTTAGAGGAACAATGTGGGGGAATGAGTCAGAGCTATTTTTCCAACCATATATTTTTCTCTATTGCATGTCTCCTTGAAAAGAAGCAAATATTTATTCATTTGAGAGTGATTGGATACAATACAATTTATGAAAACATCAGTCCTTCAACTTACAGTTGTTGCAATTCAATTGAACCAACATCTTCATTTACGGTACTTTACTAATAATAAAAGCATTGAGAAAAGCACAGGCTGAGTTTGAGAAAATATGAATTGAGGTTTGAATTGTTCCCCAGCTGCCTCTTTTAATAGTAATATTAGTTGCCTATGGTGACTTTTTTTTGGTCACATTTGGAATGGGACAACTTACCACAGCCAACTCATTATGGTCAACTCGCTTAGGACCCCACTTCAGAAGTAGTATTTAGCAGGTTCTGACCAGTTCTGGATAACTGGTAGTAGAAATTTTGAGTAGTTTGAAGAACTGGAAAATATCATTTCTAACTGGAAATTTTACAGTTCCTTCCTCTGCCATGCCCACCAAGCCACACCCAAAGAACCGGTAGTAAAATTTTTTGAATCCCATCACTCCCCCACTTCATGGTATACAGAAGCATTTGCAATGGTGGGCCAAGGAGATGTCAATGACAAAAGTAACATTACACCCATGTGATAAAACCTAGCCTCTTTTGTACATGTTGCACAACACTATACACATGTACAAAAGAGATGGAGCTTGCATCATTGGTAAGAGAACAGCATTGCTTTCACCATTAGATGAAAATGCTAGATCCTACAAACAGTTCTGATGGTGCCACTTAGAAGAAATGATTAGTGTGTTTTTAGAGAGGAGGAACCTCTCTGAAATGAACAATGACTTGTGAAGCAGCCCATCTAACTTTCACAGAAAGAGTGTTTAATATAGGATATACATGGAAGAGTGAAAGCTTAGCTCCAAGCTAAGTAGCTCTTTTTAGGTGAGACTCAAGAGAGCACCTGTGCTTTTAAAAACAAAGGCAAGAAGAAAGTATTTTATGATGAGCAATAACACAGAGCAGGCAGAATAAAAGATGGAGGGGGTTAACGTGTCCCCTCCTCCTCTATTCAATAGGATGTAAAGTCTAACAGTCATTGAAATGGAAGGTGTTCTTCCAACATTCCTGGTTGTAATCATTTCAGTAGTTTTGCTCCCATCCACTTATATAAATAATGATCTTTCTTAATTATGGGGAAAAAAAACTCCCTTGGATATAATTATGAAATGGTAAATTTTTCCAGTCTAAAATTTAACATTATTGATTTTATTAATGGAGATCTTGCATCAGAGTACAGTGGCTAACTCTGAAGGGATAAAATTGGTTTTTAAAGTATCTTGCTTTGGGTTCATTATGATATAATTCTTTCTAAAATTCCTACATCTTAAAAATGCTTGCAAGAAGACTTCCAGGAAGGACATGGTGAGCTGAAGATCATCAATTAATTGGGGAAAGTGTTGTAGCAAAAATCAGTGATCAGAAGGTGTATTCTGGCTGCTTTCTATCTCTCCAGAAAAAGGAGGTATTAGAAGATTTTCACTTCATACAGCTGTGCCTCACAAGTTGACAACAGGAAACGAAGTTGTTATGATTGGTTCATGAATGGAATGCCTGGGAGTTGTGGGAATCCCATAAACTGATAGCTGTTAATGTAACCTGTATGGACAAAAATCTCAGTTGAGCCTCATTTCTGAATCTCTTTTGGAATTGCTTTTTAATTGCTTTTTACTTATTAAGAACCTTTGTTTTGTCAAGTTTTATTACATTCACTGGGTAACTTTTTTTCAACCCTTGGAAAAAGAAATTTTGGGAGCAAGATTACAAAAGCCTTCCTGTAAGAAAACAAACAAATATGATAAGATAGGACTGAAGATTGGACACTAGAGGAAAAAAAAAGAACTAAAGATTATAATTAAAGAGGAAGAGCACTTAAATTCAACTCTCTAATACAGAATGGAGAAAAATATTGTAATTTTGGGTGAGTTTAAAGATATTTGGGACCAGTGGACTCAGAATTAAGATTTTCTGCTATAATGGACAAACTGGATTTAAAAGGTTATCAAAAAAAGAAGTTATACTGGATAATATGCAGCCTATGGCTGATTCAAATGTGGATTTAAGAATGATGTTATAAAAATGATAGGAAAAAAGATATTACACTGGATATACAAATGAAATTGGATGATGCCATAATAAATACAAGAAATATCTATATAATAAACCAGAAGAGTGACTAATAATTTTATTATTTTGGATTTATAAAAGAGATTTGTTAATGAATGAAGGTATACCTGTCCCAGGATCCAGGCTGGGTCAGTCACTGTGACCAGAAGTTTTGTCTTCTGAATTTTTGGACTCCCGCTGGAGCCCATCTTCAGGGAACTTCTCTCTTGCAGAGTGTGCACTAGGTGGGTGACCCAGATTAGATCTGTTAACATTTCAAAGATTTTCTGAAACGAGACAAAGAGGAAATGAAAATAAATCAAGCTCTGGGATGCTATTTAAAGAGACGAAGATTGTTAAAATGAAAGGAAGAAATACAGTGTTGGTTAATTTGATCAAGGTTAATGTAAATATGCTATTGTTTCTGATAGCCAGTTACTATGTTAAAATAAAGGAAGGCATATAAAGTTGGTTTATTTGATTAAGATTAAAATATATATGTTGTTTTCTGGTAACCCTTCATGGACTTTTGTGACTAGGACTGAATCATAAGGTTTTTAGAATTTGCTTACTGAAAATAGATGAGATATAGGAAGAAGAGCTATTTGTTGTATTCTCAGACAAGGTGATAATTTACTGAAATTGTTTTCTACTTGTGATGAAGGGGGAGAAGTAATTTTTTTAGATATTTTTCTTTTCTTTTACTACATTATTTGTTCCATCTTTCTGTTTTTCCTTATATGCTCCTTTCTCATTTTCTATATCCTTTTCTTTATTGTTTTTTTACTTTTTAGTTTGTAGATAGCGAGTTTGAAAAGTGAGATTAGCAGCATAGAAATAAATAAATAAATTAAATAACCTTTTATATTTCTGACTGCACATTTTCACAAAATTTCTAAATTTCACAAAAGTTCTAAAAATGTAGTTGCAAGAAGAAGAAAAGGTTTGCCATGTGTAAGCCACTCAGAGAAAATTATCCTGAGGAGCTGCATACAAATATTTTCAATGAATAGTATTCATTTTCTCCACATCTGTGCTTTGGGTTGACTATAGGATTCAGGAACACTCAATCATCTGAAAAAATAGCCTTAATATCTCAAGTGCTGTGTGAGGAGTGAAGATGGTGAGCAGGAACCACACTTCCTTTGCTGAAAAAATGTCCATGCTCTCAAGGGTATGAGAGCATCAAAATATCTATGCTTAGCAAAATACCCACTGATTCAGACAGATTGGAGGAAAAAAAAATTGAATTTAATTTCACTCCTTTCTTTTTCTCCCTCACTTAATTGTGATGAATGACAGTAGAAAAACCTTCACTTCATTATGGGCTCATTCTAACCTGTCCTAAGTAATGAGGCTAAGCAAGTCTTGTCCATGAGTTTTCAGTCAAGAGTCCACTTCCTGAATTATCTGAAGAGGGAGTGATGAAGAGAAATCCATGAATGAACACTTCATAGGGGTATTATGTCCTAGCTTATGTCCTCAAGTGCTTCAAAGAATATGAATCCTTTCTCTTCCTTGGCTCCCTGTCCATTTGGATGGTAACCATCTTGTATTTAATTGATTAAGAGTCAACATCTTTTTCAGGGGGAACAAGGAACTGCCCATGAAAGTAACCTGTAGTTCTAGAACCATAACAAGAAAAAAAACAAGAAATTCTAGAACCATAACAAGCACCAGCCCTTAATTCCATGGGGGAGTCTTGAAGTGTTCTTTATCTTGTTGTTGGCTCCGTCGATCTCGGGAGATCATGGAAAATTCACGTCATGGAAATGGACATGAAATGTGCTGAGTCTGTGGTGGAAACCACTCTCGTCCTTTGCATTCTGGGTGACCGTTTTTCTCGCCCGCATCGGAAATATTTCTTCTTCCTCAGCTGCCTTGATGATGTACCTGGTGGCTGTCGCCACCTTGGCGATTTGAGGCCATGTCTCGAGCTTGAGAGGGATTGAATCTGCCAGCTTTAGATCTTCTTTGCAGACGTCCTTGTGTTAGCGCGAGAAGCTGGGCATTCCAGTACGCCTTGCTGCCGGTTGGCAAAGCTCTTTCCAAAAAGCTGCTTTTGGGATACGGTTGTCGTCCATGCGGATGACATGCCCAACCAACGCAGGCGTTCTTGCTGTCAGCAAGGCATACTCGCTGGCAACCCTGCCTTGGCCGAGGACGTCTAATGCCGTTGTCATGTTGATCATTGCCAAAAGGTGAATGATGACAAAGTTAAGTCTGCGAGACTCCATAGGCAGACGGAAAGGTGAAAGCGGTGTTCCAGCCTGACGCTCCTGATGAGTAGTAGAATGTCCATGCTTCACTGCATGCTAGATAGCGAGGGGTACATCAAAGTACAACTGCTCCGATAGACTTGCATCTTTGTGTTGTAGTCAGCATAACATCTGTCCCACACCGTATATTCAGGCGGGCCATTGCTTGGCTGCCTGCCTGTGCCAATCCTATGTTCAATCAGAGTCAAGAGAGAGGTTGTTTGCCAAGTGTAGAACCAATAGGTGAATTTCAGTCTACCATCATGAGGTGTGTTCGCCAATGGAGATGCTTGAGACACACTACATCCTGGCACAATTTAACCTCTGTTTTTCTTCCAGACTGAATGGTTAGTCCAAACCGTTGCAGCAGCTGCAAACGGTCAATAAGTCGCGGCATGCTCCCTAGTGCGCAGGCAAGGGCGGATATCATCGCAAAAAGTAATTTCTTTGAATGACGACTTTCGTAACTTTCATTATTGGCCGCACACATCGCGATGTGAAATAATCCACCTGTCCTGTGCATATGAATACGCCTCATCAGACTCAGTCAAATGATATGAGAGAGTAAGGAGAAGAATATTCCAATGAAAAAGTGTAGCGGGCAACGCATCCCGTTTGACACCGTTTTTGATTCGGGGTTCACGAGCAAGACCCATCCGATTGGACATTCCCATTCATGTCATTCATGAAAGAACATCTTCTCAGAAGCTTGGGGGCATCCAATGGCTGGAAGAGAGCAACAGTCCATTCACTACCCAAGCGAAGGCCTTTGTTTAGTTTGAAGGCAGATAAAGCGTCTGTCTTGCTCACGGCATTTCTCCTGAGTTGTCATTACGGAGAAAAACTTGTCGTGGTCGAGTCTGGCCAGCTCTAACAAGCTAGCGCTTGTGCCTCTGGTATAGACACGATTAGCGAGAGAATTGCAGTCTGTAGAAAACATGTTGCGAGCTTTACCGACAGTGCTTAGCAGCAATACACGTAGTTGTTACAGTCACTTCCTTTCTCCTTTGTGTTACAGCGATATCTTGGCGTCAACGCATGTCTTTGGTACGCTCCTTCCTCCCAGCATTGTACAAATTCATTAGATGTTCCAGGAGGGAGCTTATCCTTGCCTATCTTCACTACTTCAGGTGGGATGTCGTCACTGCCTGCGGCCTTGCCGGGCTAGAATTGATGGCCTTTACTAAGCTCTTCATTGTGGGTGGGGCATCCAGGCTCGTCATTCGGGAAGTATTCGTTTCTCAAGTTGCTGATGTGACAGTGTCTTCTCGAGGTAAAGTTCCTGGTTATGCTCAGCCCACCTTCCATCTGTTTGCTGCGCAGTGATGACTAGGCCTTCCGCTGACTTGAGTGGTGATCTTGATTGCCGCTTGGACCGTAACCTTTTTCATTGCCTTCATACATTCCACCACATTTCCAAGTCGCAGAAGCGGGGTTTCTGCAGAGATTAAGCCATAATCATTTGCACCACGCCTAGCAACCCTTTTGGCTTCTTACGAGCAGCACCAAGTGCTGCCGATGTCTAGGATGTCTTGGTAGGAAGGGCCATCACGGTCACAAGCTATGACGGGTTCAATCACAGCGGCTCCTGCCTCAAACTTGTCTTCTTGTTCCTTTGCTTTTCTGCCAAAAGGTATCGAGAGCAGGTTGGAACATAGCCTCACGGATGTGGTTCCACCTCAACATGGCACTATCTGTTGGACAGTCTTCCAGGGCGTCGTTGATGAAAGTCGTTGCCCATGAAAGCAACCTGTAGTTCTAGAACCATAACAAGAAAAAAACCAAGAAATTCTAGAACCATAACAAGCACCAGCCCTTAATTCCATGGGGGAGTCTTGAAGTGTTCTTTATCAAACACTCATAATTGGATAGAACTTTGTGATTAAAGAAGTTCAGCCTTTATTACTGTGTACATGTTCCTTTAAAAGGAAAAGTATTCTCCATCTGTAGAATAAGTGAATCAAAGCAACCAGATGTACAGTAAGCATAGGATATCCAGCACATACTAATACATTTTCACCTATTTTATTCTGGAAGCTGGGCCTAACCTACCTAAGCTCACAGGAAACTCAGATTTTTCTATGAAAAATACTGCAGAATACTTCATATAGTATGCTAATCTCAAAGCAGAATTTTCTCCAGCAAAGTGTAATAGGTGAAAGAATTAAAACACTAACCAGAGCTGCTGACTACTCATCAGGGAAACATGCTTTTATGTTGACATAAATTACCTTCAATGTTTAGAGATCCTTTTCCAAATATTGTGCAAGCCGGTTGCTTATTAAACCCATATTGCTGAAATTAGGTAAAGAAAGTTTATGCAACACTAAATTTGAATTAATACATTCAAAATGTTATACCTTATCAGCACAAAATAATTTTGCCCAACCTGACACCATTCAATAGCATTAGACTAGAACCGTCATCACCGCAGGTTTGCATGGCCGTTGGCAATGCTGGCAGGAAATGATAAGGTGTCTAATTCAATGCATCAGGAGGTCCCAGATTAGGGGAGACTGATGTAAAACCTCTCTGCAAAATATGTACAAAAGTTATTACTCAGGCTTGCATTCAGGCTTCACTTGGAATCAGGTTACACTTAAAAATTTGGAAGGTGGATTGAAGAGAAGAGAACAAAAGAGTTGGAAGTAAATTACCGAATCTATATACTACTAAAGGCCCTGTCACACTGGCCGACGGATGCAAAACATTTGTAAAAAGGACACAGTGGATGAGAAAAATGTCCACCGTTGTTATCTGCCTCTCAAAGGGGCAAAATTTGCAATACCAGAGCAGACAACACGGAAAAGGAACGGATGGGGGAGGACGCAGGGCGGATGAAAAGTGGGATGCTCCAACAGAAGCCTAGCGGATGAAGCGGATGGGAGTGGACTGGCACATCCACAAGGCTTTCCGGGGGAGCGCAGCAAAGGGATGCGTAGCGAAAGAGCGGATTGCAGAGCGGACGCCACGAGCGGATGAAGCAGATGCAACAACGGATGCCAGAACGGATGGAAGCGGAAATGCGGAGCAGAAGCCTAGCGGATAGCTAGCGTTCACCTGGGCATGCGGGGGAGGATGCATTTGCGTCAGGCTCCCCGGATATAAAGGGAAGCAGCTCCCAGCAGGTCACCCAATTTCAGAGGAAAGACCTGCTTTCCAGAAACATCGCGCCTGCCTTGCCTGCCTGCTTGCCTGCCTGCCTTGCCTCCGCCTGCCAGCCTTGCCAGCCTGCCAGCCTAGCCAGCCTGCCAGCCTGCCAAGCCTGCCAGCCTTGCCAGGCATACCGCTGCCTGCCAGCCTGCTGCCAGCCAGCAACCCACAAACCATGACAAGAGGCGACAGAGGCCACCCCCCACCCCCATAGTCCTCACTGTGCTTCTGCTAGGGCTTCTGCAGCACGGAGCTCGCTTTTCTGGGGCTTGGAAGCTTCTTGCTGCTTCTTGTTACTGGAGGAGCTGATGATGCTGCTTATAGGCGGTTGGTGCTTCTAGAACTGGTGCTTACTCTGCTTATGCTGCGCTTCTGGCGGTGGTGCTTTCTGCTTGGTGCTTACTCTGCTGAAAGCTGCTTCTGCAGTGCGTGCTTCTGCTGGTTGCTTACTCTGCTGAAGCTGCCTCCTGGTGCTCTTGCTGCTGCTGGTGCTTACTCTGCTGGCGCTTGCTCCTCGTCCGCTTCCTGCTAGGTCCTGCTCATGCTCCTGGTTCCACTGCTCGTGCTCCTGGTCTGTTCATGCTCCTGGTCCTGCTGGTCCTTGCTCATGCTCCTGGTCCTAGCTGGTTGCTAGCTGGGTGCTGCTTCGAGAAGGCGGGGGCTGCTGGTGCTTACTCTGCTGCTCTGGTCCTGCTGCGTCCTGCCTTTTGCTGCTGCTGCTGCTGCTGGCAGCTAGGTGGTGAAATTGAGGAGCAGCCCCTACAACCTGGAAGCCCCTCTCAATAGGGCCCATGGTCCTGCCAAAAGGGAGGAAAGAGGCATACAGCCTGAAGAACGGAGAGGAGAATACAACAATCGAGGGATGGACCATGAGGCGATGAGGTGGCTGGAGTGGCTGACGAGGAGAATGAAGTATCTATGGAGGAAGGAACACAGGCTCTTATAGGGGACACCAAAGGAAGCAGGGCGAGTCTTGGAGAGAGAAGGCGGAGAGCCTGGGCTACCACTTCGGAGGGTGCTATCCTCGGTCTGGTGGAAGCGCCACATTGCACACCTCGTACGGGACAGCTAGCACCTCAAGAAATCTGGCCAGAGCCGCGGTCAAGCTTAGACGGACAGCAAGAGAACATCTTGGCCAAGTGCAGCTTCCTGGAGGTGTGATGATACTTCCACCAAGGAGCAGGCCCCTCTCACACAACCCATCTCTCCAGGCAGCCTCTGAGAGGCCAGTCGTCCTTCTGCGCAGAGATCAGGCTCCTGTCTCCAGGGCAGGTGTCTGTGGGAGCCGTGCCCATGGAAGAGACCCCCCCGAACAGCTTGTCACTAACCATAGGCGGAGCGTTGTGAGGACCCCCTGACACAGTGGGAGAAAAGGGATAGAAGGAGACGGCACTTTCACCCAGACATCCAACCCACATACCACTTACCCAGCTCCACACTCCACAGAAAGGCAAGAGCCAGACAGGAGGGCAGAAGCCACAACTGTCCTGCTGGAGATAAGAGACACCATTCAGAAAGCAGCGTAATCTCCTAACTCTCAGCTGGTACCACACCGACTCCTCATCCTCCAACCACAAGGCCCTTCCACAACCTATTTGAACCAGACCCTTCATGGACATAGGCGGAACCAGTACCAGTTGGTGAAGACGGGATCACCGATCTGCTTCACAAACCCATCCAGATCCGAGATGAACATTTGCTTCCACCCCAGTTCCAGGTCTGCTTCCTCCACCCCAGGTGATGTCTCCCTCCCATTCCAAGGCTTTCCACAGGCCTCAACCTTATCAGGGCTACGGCTACCAGGAGCTCCAACAGGCACAGGCAGCCAGCCCTTCCCAGACCAGGCACAGTGTTTCATCGCGACGCCACCGTTGCCACCACGTCCACTGATTGCCACCGATGCCACCATGCCACTGCTGCACCGGATGCCAACCGATTGCCACCGAACGCCACCGATGCCACCGACACCAGCCACCTCACCCAAGATGCAGGACCAGAACAGCCCCACTACACTACTCCTTTCCTCCACCCCACAGCCAAGCCTGCCTCAGTACATTCTGTCATCGGTACTGGGGCTGACACCCCTTGGAAATGGAAAGGGCTCTCAACATCACGGGCTGAGGCCAGCTGTCATGAGAAGCTTCCTCATACACCATCCCCTGTCTGTCCTCTCGGGGCCAGGCACCCCAGGGGTGCTTCAGACCAGGCACTCCAGCAACCAGCCACCTCCACAGCACCTGGACCCTTCACCCACTGAGGACTCGGGCCGCCTCCGAGGTGTCCGATGAGGAGTTGCCGAGACTGTGGCTACCTGTTGACTTTATTTGAGACACTTTGACTTGGGGTACATTTTTCTTATTACAGCTTGTTATTAAAAAGATATCTTTGCTTTCACACACTTGCTTCATTTATTTTGTAAATTAAAAAGTCTTCGTGGAAACTGTATAGAAATGGTTTAAAACCTTTGCATGCTATGTGGAATGGGTAAGATTAGCTGCTTCTTCCCTTCACGGTGAGGCTGCTGTTTGGGCCCTTTGCACATCCTCAGTGGTGTCGATCAGGTTCTTGCCTTGCCTCCATTCCCCAGGCTCCATGTCCCACATTGCCTTGACTGGAGATGGTCCACTAGCCTTTCTGCAAGACTGACCGGTAGCAGGTGCACATCAGATTGTGCAGGATGCAGCAAGGTTCCACGATCCTCTCATGGTCTTCTGCGGCGATGCTGCATGGATGGTGAGAAGCTACCTGGAACCTAGTTGGCCAGGACAATGCCAAAGGCGTTCTTCCACCACCCGCCTTGCCCTGGGACAGCCTGTAGTTGAAGATCCCTCTCTTCACGGTGAGGCATTCTGAAGGTAGGGCCTTCATGAGGTAGGTTGTGAGGGAGAAAAGCATCATTCCCCCATGATGGGAAGTAGGGCACATCTTGTGTGTCGTTGAGGCAGGGGCCTGGATCTGGGAAGCCATGATTGAGGTGTTGCGTTCCAGCCCCTCCTTAGGTGAACTGCTTTGTATACCTGGGCATCTGAAGATGAGCCGTTGCCTGAAAGACATCGATGTACATGAACTTGTAGTTTAGCAATTCGACCTGGCGAAGAGAGGGATTGATGCTGAAAGAAGCCCTTAGTTGTGGATAAGTGGACCCTGAGTTGGCTGGACTTTTGCAGGCCATGTGCTTGTGCCATCATATGGCTCGAAACAGTGTGGGGGAAGTTCCCACTTCTGATACCACTGCCTCTTGCAACTTTCTCCCCAGCCCTATCTTCAGTGGAGGGGCCACTGGAGGAGCTCCTCCAGGTATTCTTCGATGATGGCCTGCACCACTGTCTCTGACCACAATGCTTGATTGGTGTCTTGTTGTGGCACCCTTCCAGGCATTTACATGCCTCCTGTACATGGTCCTGGGAGGCAGGTGGCGCAGAGTTCAGATGCCACCTTCAGCCCATTGCGTCCAGGCTGGGTCAGATGTTGGTGTTTGCCATTGGTCAAACTGGGGTTTCTCAGCCGCTCCACAACTTCGCAAACATGCTGGAGGCATCCTCGATGAAGTTCTGGCAATTGCACACAGTGAGTCCTTCGTTCCTTCAGCTTCCATTCCATCAGCCTTGTTAAATTACAGTCCGTTACTCGCTCTTCTCGCGATCCATCTTCGGAGCCAGACACTTCTTCGGGACGTCTCCTTTTCTTCCCGTCGAAAGGTGAAAGAACCTGTAGAATGGCTTCGCATAGTAGATAGAACAGATGGCGGCTACCAACAAGGGAGTGTGCGACGATCCATTGGTGGGAAAGACTGGGAGCTGTTGGAAGAGCAAGAGCAAGATCAAGGCTGAAAGAGGTCTGCACACACAGGTGGCAATGCTGGACTGAAATGATGAGATTCCAGGTGATTTTTTTTCCCCCTCCCCCCCCTTTTTATAGGAAATATATAGGTTTCTGCTAGTTCCTTTGCAATCCTCTAGACATCCTGCCATATCCGAGATACGTCCCCTATATGAACCTTTTTTCCGTTTTAATGCTTTATATGCAAGCTGCATCCACTTTCATCCTTTCTACGTCCGTGCTACTAATGCTACATGTCCGTTCCACATCCGTTTCACTTCCTCCCTGTGTCCGTTTTCCGCTGGAGCGGATGTAAGTTGCATGGATGCACAGCAGATGCCTAGCGGATATAGCGGGCGCGTAACGGATGACGATGGACGTATAACAGATGTTCCCCATATGCGTAGTGGATGTTTAATGGACACGCTGGATACTTTATCCACTCAAAATGTTTTGTGCAGCTGAAAACTTTTTGAGCGGATGAAATGTCAATTGACGGATGCTGGACGGATAGAGAGTATGAAAAACAGACGCAGTGAGTACAGAACGGATGCATCGCATAAACCAACGAATGGCAAGTGTTTCTCTCCATTTTACATCCTCTTTCCATCCATTGGTGCTGTGTGACATGGGCTTTAGGCTGCAGTACATATTCAGTTTCGGCCAGAATTCCAAAACAACTGATAAAATAGGAAAATTTAAAGTTTGGAAGTACCCTATTCTCTTTCTTTTTTAAGCAGAATTTAAGAAAAAGTGGTAAGTGAACAAAATAAGTAAAAACAATGTCATAATTTACAGAGTAAGGAAGCTATTCACTCTTAGCCTTAATATTATTTATGAAGAGAAGAATAGAATATTTAGTTGCAGTGAACAATGATGACATTCCATCTATTATTGTAGTAGGAGACTGGTGCATTGTGATGACAGGATATGAAAATTGTAGCCTACTATCCCTCAGGACAAGCTGGATTGTTTCCAGACTGACAATATTCCATTTTGGAAGAGACACCTGGACTTATGCCATTTCTACAATGAATTAACTGGAGTATGAAATAATACAGCACAAAAAAAATGGCAAATATAATAAGCCCGCAAATATTCTTATGGATGTTTCCATAACTGGTTTAATTTCTTGTCCTCTCATGTAAACCTGCTCATGGTTCTCTGTGTGTGTACATTTGTGCAAGTTTAGCACAAGGTAGAATCTGCATTGCTATAGTAGTGTTTTTCTCCTATTGCTAGATGCTGCTGCAGCTAGTTACAAAACTCTGTATGGCTACACTAATAAAAGTAATGAAGTGACATATGATATATAAAATGTATGCTATTTACAGGTATTACCCATAATCAAGTCCTTTCTTTAGCTTACTTGCAAGTACAGCACTAGTTGACATTGAGTACTTTGAAAACCAAAATAAAGGAAACTTCCGGTTGCAAGGCTTCGGCAGCAGCAGGAATCTGCAATCATGCACAGTTCCTGCTGCACTCGCTGCCGAGGTGCCCCCGATTCAGCTGGATTTGGAGGCTATGGTTACCCTGTAGAGAGGTAACCGAAGATAGGGGAGATCTGGGCAGAGGTTTGGGGGAATCGCAACCCTCCTCCGCAGCCGGCTTAACTCCCTTTTTCCAAGGCGGTGGAGTGGCGGTCAGTAATGGCTGACACAAAGAAGCTTTCAGCCAGACAAGATTGTGCAGGAGGAAGTTTAAAGAAGTGAAAGTTTTTGGCTGAACTGGGACAATAAGTTACATTTCTATCCTGGAGGTTCAACTTTTCAAATGATACATTGTTTCTTAACAAGATCGTTAAAAGCAGCGGAGAAAAGTGAAAGGGAAAGTTGTTGGGTTTTTTTTCTTCTCACTCTCCTTCCCTACAGAGATTACAGATGGAAATCGGAAAAGCCTGCTTTGGTACAGAAGGTAATTAAACCTGAAAATTAAAGCCAAGGGGATATTAAGATTTCTGAACATTGGAACTAACATTGAACTAAAACCAATTTTTTTATTGCTATAAGGAAATGAAAAAAAGGCAAAGACAAGGGGAGGTGAAAAGAACTTATATTAAGATTTTTTGGAGGAGGACGGCTTGAACTTTTAAGAATCGAATATACTGCAATAAGACTTCTCAAAAATAATTACTTTAGTACATGGTAATTTAAGTTCCACCCCAGGAAGAGAAAATATAAAAAAAGAGAACCAAGAAGGTGCCTAAATGATACAGTTTGTGAACTTGATTTGGATTGACATTTGTGACTTTGGGAACTCTTGGAAAACTTATTTTTGAAAAGAATTAAAAAAATATTTGGGATTGGTTTTTTTTAAAATAATCTTACAATGGCATTAATGACTGTTGAAGAATTGAAAATAGAATAATAAAAAGTTAAAAGAAAGGAACCAAGAAGGCAGGGGCTCTACTGGATCCGTTATTAACACTTCTAGAAATGGCGATTTTCTACTTACCAGGGAATTACAACAACAAGAAACTGTTGGGATGATGAAGAAGAAGCCATCTTACATGACAAAATAATTTTTAGTTGAGAAGAAAAGGAAAGGGAAAGAAGAATGGAGAATTCAGAGATTTTAAAAAAACAACCAAGAAAGGGAAAGAATAAGGAAAAATCGAAATATATTGTCACATAACAGCACAGAATGGAACACAGAGAGTGTGAGACCAAGAGGGCAAGGTAGAGATTGGGGGGGGGGGGCAAAAAGACGCAAGAGAATGAAATGCGAGAGAAAAAAGAAGAGAAGTCAAAGTATATAAAGACATTTAAAACAAGATGTTAAAAACTAGGTTTATTTTAGGAGACAAAGGGTAAATGTATATTAAAGTAAGAGATTCATGAAGATGCACAGAGATGTGTATCGGTCAGAAAATTTTGTATTTTGAAGTAGAGTTAGGAAAATTTGGAATATTATGATGATGTAACAACATATTAAAGGGAATGTGTATAAAATGTCTAATAGAGTTTAATTAGTTATGGCGAAAACCCAATTGTTTTACGTATATTATAAGCTCACTATTTTTTTTCTTTTCTTTTATTACTTTTAAAAATGTTTACTTATATAGGAATAGCACTAAGCAGAATCAGCTATGGAATTAATTATAATAATTTAAGTGTTAAATTAGAGGAAAGATAAAAAAAGTCATTCATACCTCAACCAGTATTACAGAGAAATTTTGCAGTAACAGAGAAAAAAAAAAAATAGATAATGAAAAAGATACTGGACCAAAAATACAAGTATAATGATTTAAATTGAGAATGAAAAATAAATAAAATAGAATTAAGAGGTCGAAAAGAGGAGAGCCAAACATATAGAAAAATGCCAGTAATGATTAATGAAGCATATGAAATAGTGATAAATAAGGTGTAGCATTGAATTGATTATGTTCTGTATTAAAGAACGATTGCTAACCCGGGAATAAGCCGCTTATCCAAAAAGAACGGTTTATGTTTCTATGTTTTGTGTTTTGGTTTGTTAAGTCTAGCCTACTGAGAATTAAATAAAATATTGAAAAGAACGTGAGAAGAGAGTGCAATGAAATTTGAAACAAGACAGAATGAAAGTATCAAGTTACAATGAAATTACGAATAGATATACGGAAATTAGGTAAAGGAAAATTCTAAATTGAATAAAGGGAGAATAGTGGAAGAGGTTGGAAAAAAAATAAATAAAGTATGCATATGTATAATCTGGAAACTATGTTGTACTTCCAAATAAAGATGTTTATTTGTATTGTCAAATTTAAGTAAGCAGTTTTTAAGAAAAGAGGGTTTTATGCTACTAGTTTTATGCTTTTGTTTTTTGTTGTCATTCTTTAAAAACTAATTACAATTGTATTAAAAAACAAAAGAAACCAAATAAAGAAATCTATCATTGTTTCATCCTTATGCTTTTTTAACAGATCATCCTGTAACCAAGCTAAAATTTCTGGTTAAATATGAGAATTCAAAAATTGTATCCCCAAATAAAGAACAACCATATATTTCCACAAGACAAATATCAAGTCAAAAATAGGAGAGAAAACCCATTATTCCATTAGTAGATACACGAAGCAATACAAATGAATTTCTGATTATTCCAGCTGTAAATAAAACTCCAAAAAATCACTAGAATGCCAGTAAAAAAGCTATGTGAAGTCTTTCTTGCAGAACCCTCCATATTTACGTTAAGTATATTTAAATGTTAGCAAAATACATTAATGCCAAACTACATGGTAGATAGTCAGTACAATATACAGTTGAAGATGCAAAATTGTGTCCTTCAAACACCAATGTAACATCAATAGTAGTACCATAGCCAAAAAACACTAAAGCCCCTGTCCCAAACACACCAAAACGGACTTAGGAAAGAGGAGTGTAAAATCGGAGAAGAATATACTTCGCACCGTTGGTTAACGCGATGCCTTCCGTTCTGTACTCACGATCCGATTATTGCATTCCTCAATCAGAATCCGTTTCAGCATGGCGTCTAATTGAATTTCATCCACTCAAACACGATTTGAGCTCCACAAACTCTTTTGGAGGGCGGAAAAATGTTACAATGACAGTGCAGTCTGACAAATCCACAACGCATGGTACAGGCGGAACATGTGATCTACCCAATTCAGTCGTCATCCGTTACGGTCCACTCTATCGCGCTAGGCATATTACCCATCCCAAAGGTATCCCATGCCCATTCCCACTGCTATTATAACCCATCCCAAAAAGAGTAGCCCTGCCCATCCCACAGCAATATACCCTCCCAAAGGTATCCCGCTGCCCCATCCCACAGCTAATTACCCATCCAAACGATATCCCTCCATCTCACAGTATATACCATCACAAAGATATATCCCTGCCCATCCCCAGAGCTATTACCATCCCCAAAGCGTATTCCCTGCCCAATCCCTACACTTATACCCATCCCAAAGGTATCCCTGCTCATCCCACAGCTATATACCATGCCAAAGGTATCCTTGCCCACCCAACTATTACCCATCCCAAAAGTAATCCCTGCCCATTCCACAGCTTATTACCATCCCAAGGTTATCCCTGCCCATCCCACTGCTATCCATTAACCTCATCCCACAAGCATGGCTAAAGGCAGAAACCATTTCTAAAAAATCTGTCTCAACCAGGACATTCTTTTAATAAAAATAAAATGAAGCAATGTGTGACTCGAAGCAAAGATAATCTTATTAATACAAACTGTAAAAAGAAAATTACCAAGGTCCAAAAGCAATAAGTATCAAAAGGCATAGGATCAAACCAGATCTCTGCACTTATACTTAGTTATCTGAGGCGTTGCCCAGTCTCAGGGGGAAGGTCCAGGTTCTGTGGAGTGGCTGCTGACTGAGAGTGGTGGTCATGAGCGTCATGAGGTGTGCCTGTCCACCAGAGGAGACAACAGAGGATGGTGTGTGAGAAGCTCTCAGAGAGCTGCTAGTCTGATGACGTTGAGAGCAACTCTCCCACAGACATGGTTGTCTAATAGCCCCAATACCGATGAGAGATTTGTTCTGAAGGCCAGGCTTGCTGTGGGGTGGAGGGAACAAAAACACCAGTAGGGTATTGGGACTGCTAATCTCGGTCTGCAAGCTGAAGCGATGGTGAAGGTGGGTGGCATCTGTGGTTGTGTGGTGAACATCTGTTGCTATGGGTGGCATCTTGTGGCGTGGCTGCACCTCGCATCCAAAAGGTCAGCGTTCAGTTCGGCATCGGTGGCATCAGTGGATCGTGGCACCGGTTGGAGTTCGATGTACCTGTGCCTGAACTGGGAGAGGGCTGCCAGTTGCTGCGGAGCTCTGGTAGTCATAGTCCCTTGGTAGAGTGAAGGGCCTGTGGAAAACCTTTGGAAGAGGCAGTGAACATCACCTGCGTTTGGAGGAGCAGACCTGGACTGGGGTGGGAGCAAGTGTAGTTGTGGATAGCTGGATATGTGAAGCAGACCGGGTATCTGTCCTTGATCGACGTAGGGGTAACTGTAATTTCGTTGGAAATGACATGTCCATGAGGGTCTGAGTTGCCTAGGTGAGAGAAGGCTCTGTGGTTGGAGGATGGGACGTGCGGTGACTGTGTACCAGCTGAGAGAGGAAATCTACGCTGCTTCTAATTGGCTGTCCTGTTCCAGCAGGACAGTGAGCTCATAGCCCCTCCAGTTGGCTTCTGCTGACATAGCATTATCTGGAGAGGAGAGTGGAGGTGGATGCTGGGTTGTGTACTCGATGGTGGAAGATGCCTTCCTATGCTCCTCACTGCAGTCAGGAGGTCCTCCATGCGTCCCCGCGCACTAGGGAGTGCTACTGTCCACGGGGGCGTCTCCGTCATGGCACGCTCCAAACAGATAACCAGCCTGGAACACAGGAGCTTGGACTCTTGGCCAGAAGAGGACGGCTACTCTGCGGGCTGCCTGAGAGAGTAGGGTTGTCAGAGAGGCTGCTCCTCAGGTGGCAATCTCACCCTCCAAGAAGCTGCACTTGGCCCATCACGTATGGTTCTCTCGGTTCTGTCAGCTTGACCGTGCCCTAAGGCCAGATTTTCTTGAGGATGCAGCTTCCCGTACAGAGTGTGATGTGCTTCCACCAAGCCGAGGAGCACCTCCGAACTGTTAGCCAGGCTCTTTCGGCCTTCTCTCTCCAATCAAGCCTGCTTCTAACTTTGGTTCTCTTCATAGAGCCTGTGTCCCATATCCGCAAAAGAACTCATTCTCACCTCAGCATTCCAGCACCTCATCCTCATGTTTCCTCTTCGATGGAATACTGACCTCCTCTCTTTTCTTCTCGTTTCCGCGTAATGACCTCTTCCTCCCTTCGCAGGGCTCAATCTGGGCCCTACAATACAAGGGCTTCGAGGTGTAGGGGCTTGCTCCACCACTACCAAGCAGCAGCGCAAGCAAACGAACAAAACAACGAGTAGCAGCAAAACAGGACCAGCGAACCTGCAGCACAGACAAGCACCAAGCAGGACCAGGATCAGCAGCATTGCAGAAGTAAGCACCAGCAGCACAGTCCAGCACCAAGCAGCCACCAGCTAGGACCAGATGCAGCAGCAGACTGCAGTAAGCACACAGCAGCACCAGCAGGCACCAGCAAGCACCCAGCAGGACCAGGAGCCACGAAAGAAACCCACAAGGCCCCACGAACAAGACACAGCAGGACCAGGAGGCAAGCACCAGCAGAGTAACACCAGTCAGAGAAGCACCAAGCACCGGAGCAACGCCAGCACGAGTAAGCACCAGCAGAATGCACCAGACACACAAGAGCAGCGCAGCAAGAAGTAAAGTAACCACGCAGCCCAGTACCCAGGAGACAAGCAGCCAGCAGAGTAACACCACAGAAGCACAAGCACGCAGGTAGCAGCGCCAGCAGAAGCATCCAGACCAGAGGAGTCAGTCCCCAGCAGCAGAAGGCCCCAGCAAGAGCCAGAGTCAGGGCAGGGGTGGTTGGTGGCCCTGTCCCTCTTGCCAGGGCTGCAGCAGATGAGCAAGAGCTCTACTTCTTCCCCATGGTTGTTGGCTGGCTGGCTGGCTGGGAGCATTTCATCTGGCAGCAGAATCTTTCCTCGAATGGCTGAACCTAGCTTGGCGAGCTGCTTCCTCATTTATATCCGCCGGGGCTGACGCATGCATCCTCCCTGAGCATGCGCAGTACCGAATGCTCTGCATAACTCTAGCATCTTGCGTAGGCTTCGCTCTGCATCCGCTTCATCCGCTCGGCATCCGCTCTGCATTTCCTTTTCCGCTGAACGCGTATCGCCTTCGTTGTGTCCACGGAAGCCCTTGCGATGTTGCCATCTGCTTCCATCCATCATCCATCCGCAAGGCTTCCACTGAGATCCAGCATTAACATCTGACATTTCCTCCCCCCGTCCGTTCCAATTTCACGTGTGTCCGCTCTGGTTATGGCAAATTTCGGGCACTTTTGAGAGCGGATGGATAACAACGGATGGAACATTTTCTTGTCCGCTGTGTCCTTTTTACATATGTTTTGCATCCGTCGGCCAATGTGACAGGCCTTTAACTAGCACAATAAATTTAGTAAGATACAGCTTGATAAATATGTACATCAGATCAACAATTAACATAATATCGGTAATCTATTTTAAAACATTTAATCCCAGTGAATTTCTATAAGGTGATAAACTTAGCCAAAAATCATCTAAGGTAGTAATAATTTTTCCACTAGAGCAGGACGTCAAATAACACTGTTTTTAGTTCCTCTTTTAAAATTATATTAACTCAGATCCTAACAGAAATTTCAAAGGATAACTTCATAAAGCTGGCATTAGATAAAGCAAACCAGAGATAATATTTTGTAGTCCAGATAAATGGAGCTGGCTATAAGAAATCAGTTAGTTTATTCACCAAGGCACACATGAAAATAATAAAGCATAAAAGAGTGTTTGAACTGAGACAAGGAATCTAAATTAATAGTGTGACTGGATTAATAGCCAAGGTTCTTCTCATAAAAACAGAAGGATATCTAAAACAGTTTTCAGAAGATATAATACTGCAATCCATATATCCTGAAAATAAAAGGGGGGGAAATAGAAAAAAGAGGGATTGGACAAAAAGAATAAAAGACACAAAAATATGTGTTGGGTCTTTTGTTTTATGATAGCATAAAGCCCTTGTGGCAAATTTGAAATGGGAGTTAATTCATTTACAATATCACCCTGCATTATGATTTGCTTCTTCCTGTCATTCTTCAGAATGGCCTTGATAAAAGCAAGACTTCTTTGATACCTCTTGAATCAAAATAACTTGAATGTCTGCTTTATAGCCTGAATTTCTCATTCTAATTTTTTTCAGTTCGTTCCTGGGGGATGGTTTATATCAGGGATCTCCAACCTTGGCAATTTTAAGGCTGGGGGACTTCAACTCCCAGAATTCCCCAGCCAAGTTTACAGAATCATGGTCTAAATATAATCTATTGCTTCTTTCAAGAAAGGTTTAAATCCCATGTTGTGTGAGTATACTTCTGTTTGTGTGATTTAATTCTCCCCTCCTCTCCTTCTAGTCCAGTTCAGCTTCAAAGGTTTCTCTAATTCTCTTAAAAAGGTTTTGAGCACAAGTTGGAAGTTGCAGAGGGAAATATGTAATCACCACTTCCTCCTTGTTCTATTGGCAAGTTATTCTGTTGGCGTAAAAGGGAGGGAAATTGAATTTCTGGGAAGTGAATTCTAGATTTGTTCTTTGGGACATGCTTTGCAGACTAGTTGTGTGAAAACTGTGAGTTGTATGGAAACAACTGCAATGGAGGTATCATCCTTTTTTTTGCCAGATACCAAAACAGAATGGTGAAAAAATCTGAGGAATCAAGACAGTACTTTATTGTTCATTAATATGTATGTGGGTGTGTGGGTGTTTGTTTGTTTGTTTGTTTGTTTATTTAATGTAACACTCACCTCCCTTGAATGTCCAATACCTCTAACTTTTTAATTGGTTGATTACCTCCCAGATAGATTATTTACAAAAGTTACCAACAGGTAGTTCATAAAATTTTAATATAAAAAAGTACTGATAAATTATCATTAGAAAGTGAAGTGCTGGTTGGGAGAGGTTGGGAGAGGTTGGGAAGGTAGGTTGTGGGTCGGACCTCACCATCACAAGACCTACTGATCACACGAAATATTCGGAAACCAACCTACAAGCTAAGAGAACAAACCACTACCCTCATCCTCCACCCAAGCTACAGATATTCTACATAGAAAACAGAGTTGTCTTCATGGCTCATACAATAGAACTTAGGAGAATTTATTGAAACCGAATAAAGATTGATTGTGGTTGTTTTTTTAAATTCAGCATTGAAATTTGCTGCTGCCTGATGAGGTGATGATCATAAGTTTAAAAGGATTCATTCATGCCATCAGTGGCTACTAGTATATTTATTACCTCCTTAATCACAGGCAAAATATTTGCTGAGACACAACATGGAAGAAAAGTTTTACTCCCATATCCTGTTCATTAGCATCTGTCTGTCTATTCTGTGACATGGAATATTGTCCTGAATGTGAGTATGGTGCTCTTCCTTGAAATCTGTTAGATTTTAATGTTTTAAGTCTAAATTTGTTGGTTGTGAATGTGTTTTTATATGATTTAATCTTTTTATATTTGTACTAATCATTATTGCATTGTATTTTTATTTATTTTTATTATTTTTGACAGATATCCATCCAGGAAACTTTTTTTTTCCCTGGCAAAAGTAAATATATATGCAGGAAGAGAAAGAAACACACTTTTAACGTGCTAATACTGAATTTACAATATTTAACACAATAGCTCCCTAAGAAATTGGGAGTTGTATGTGGTTACAATATGGTTGTATAAACATGTATAACAGTAAGCTGTCGTAAACATCTGCTGGGCTTTGGTTTGGATACAAAGTGGTGCAGCTGTGCAACGTGTCTTAACCAGCAGACCCTTCAAGACAGATGCTCTTCTGAGTCAGATAATGAGCAGTTGAAACTTGTAGGCTTAATCATGGTCTTACAATAGGCTTTGGTAAACAGAAGGTCCCATGGGGGAAAGTCATATTGCCAGGGGAACAATAGGTGTAGGAGTGAGCTTTGGAAGCTGGAAAAGAATGGAAGGAAGATATTGTGGTTAAATTGGGTTCATTCCAGCACCTTCCAAAATTCCAAATGAAAAAGTAACCAAAGAGTAAAAATTTTTTGTTGTTAACCAAGTTTCTAACTTTTTTGTCATGTGAGGAGTAGAAATTCTTTTCTGGATTTTATAACAGGGAAAGATTCCTTTTCATTGTAAGAAGACCTATGGCTTTGATATGCCATATGTCTCCTTACTATGGAACTGAGATTAAACTCTGTTGAAGTAATTCCCCATTAGAAGAATGAGTGCACACAGGGAGACATAGTGAGAGTGGTACTGAATAACACATGACCAGCACACAGATACACTGAATAGTAACATGTAGATTTTACTTCCAGTAAACGGTTCAGCAAAATCCAACAAGCAGTGCAAGTCATACACGGTTAAAGCAGTCAATTTTCAGTCCAGGGATAATCCAAATAACAAAGTCCAGTATCATACACAGTTCAGTAACAGACTTACAGCAATCCAAGAAGAATGACAATCAGCAACAGTCAATGGGGAAAAATGCAGGAACCAAAAACACAGAACATCAGAACATCTAGCAACAACAGAACAACCCAGGTTTCTGGCTCCATCTTATGGCCATTTGAGGAACCACACCCAATTACAATTTTATCATTCCCTTAAAGAGACAGTATTAAATGTCTATCCTGGTTTATATATTTCCAACCCAATTGTTAGGTGACTATCAATTCCTAACAAACTCTATCTTCTATGGTCCATCACAATGGATCACTGTTAATAATGTAGCTGACTAAAGTAATATGATTATACAGTATATCCCAGATGTCTTAATAGCACAGAGCACTGTCATCTCAATTCTCAATCTTTTGGTCATTGATTTTTAAACTTCTTTGATATGGGGAGTTTAATGAGCAGAGAAACATTCCAAGTTTCAGAAATGTCCAAAAACAAAAAATGGATTTATATTCTGCCATTCTGTTAGATGAATAGAAAGCAGCTAGTAATAATTTTACTTGTTTTGTTCCAGCCATATTCCCCCCCCCCCCNACCACACTGTGCATGTGCGCACCACACAACTGATTTTTCAGCTGGTTTGAGGTCTTTTCAACTCCCAGAGGCTTGAAAAAAGTCACTTTTTTCACTTTTTGTCACTTCTTGTAATACTGGAAGTGGTGAAACAGGCCTATTATTCAGCCTGCAAAGCCTGCAGAGGCTTTTTTCAAGCCTCTGGGAGGCCAAAAAAGGCCTCAAACCAGCCAAAAAAATCAGCTGTGAAGCACAGTGCAGGTAAGGGGCTGGCAGGGGGGATTGCACGTGCATGTGCAGGAGGCTTGGGGGACACACACATTGCCTTATGGGCGCTGACATGCAAGCACGCAAGCATGCAAGCACATGAGCGCAAGCGTGCACACAATTTTTGGCACAGAAGTCCAAAAAGTTTAGCCAACACTGTTAGAGGCCCTGCTAATGAACATATCTCCTTATGTTTAACCAGACAATTCTTCCACAGCACAGTGTTTAGAAGGGTAGGCATAGACTGTGGCTTAGGTATACTCCTCCAATTTGTTACTTGTGCCAGTAAACAGACTTTATCAACACCCCCCCAGTTCATTCTCTGCTAATGGATGTCAACTGCTTCACATGAAGAGAATCTTTCAGGTTTGTAACAGAAGAAGACCGTAGGAACAATTCAAGGAATCAGTCACTGAAAGTCCTGATCCAAGCAATAATAGTGAGGCAACAATAGCCTCCCTTTGGACCCAAACTCTGTTTATTTATCAACTGATATTTATTAATCACCTCAGTCCCTTGTTTTTACTGTCACAACAAATCCCAAAAAGCTCCCCCCCATCCAAAAATACCTAGCACAACAGACAAAAATATGCAAGCAAATGTGTCCACCCACAATCAATTGGCTGACAGAATTTTCAGCAGACCATCCTGAGGTGACCTGACTCGATAGGCAGGGTTATCTTTGGCAGTTGACACAGATATTCAGGTGAAGGACTATCCATCTGGAGAACAAGGAAACCAAGGAAAACATGGCTAAGAAGTAAACATCTGGAATGGGCATATTCAGGGGTGGGTTTCTACCGGTTCTGTCCACCTCTGTAGAACCAGTAGCTCTGAAGAGCAGCAGACATAGAACCAGTTCTATGTCTGCTGATGTTTTTGCCCACCCACCCACCTGGGCTCTTACCTGATCTTTATTTCCTGATTTTTCAACTTCAGCTGCCAAATGAGGCACAGCTGCAGTTAAAAAAATAAGAAATGAGGGCTGTTTCAGAGGCTGCTTCTCGACATGCAGCGTGCTAATGACGATTAACAGGCATGCGGCTCACAGCAGGCAGGGAAGCTCATAAATCCCAAACTGGTAGTTAACCTTGTTGAATCCCACCCCTGGGTATATTTATTAGCTTGACATTGAGGATCAGGAATGAACAGTGTCAGTTGTGCTGAAGTAGATACTAGGAGTGTGGTTCTAGATATATTTAAATATCTGGTCCTAGAACAATCTGGTCCTAGATAAATTAACTTTGCATAATTTATCTCCAATTCCTGCTAGATCCTTCCCCTTTCACTCCCAGCAAATTCTTAATTCCGTTTGAATTTTGATTGCATTTGTGACTTAAAATTCAACTAAACTTACACCCTATTTGAGCAGCTGGGACAATCCCATCTACTTCTAAATAAGGTATTTGAATCTCAATTGTTGCAGAAACCAAAGTTTGGTAAATTTATGTGAGTATATACTCTAAGACCCAATAAATATTCAATTTATTTGACTTTAGTTGTTGGTAATTGAAATAATATAGACAATAGCTTTACATGCATGCGCACACACACACACACACACACACACATTATATCTATACAATAATCACTTAGAACTATACACCACTTCACAGTGCTTTACAGCCCACTCTAAGCAGTTTACAGAATCAGCTTATTGCCCCCAACAAACTGGGTCCTTATTTTACTGACCTCAGAAGGATGGAAGGCTGAGTCAACCTTGAGCCTGGTGAGATTTGAATTGCCAAATTGCAGGCAGCTGGCAGTCAGCAAAACTTGCCTACAGTACTGCATTCTAACCACTGTGTCACCACGGCTCTTATATATATTGTTTAGCCAAGAATCTAGCAATTATTTATGATAAGTGTCTAGCTTGTTTCAGAAGGTACATCTCTGATATTGAAAATATTTGTCCTCTATCTTTCTTGTCATATTTGCTACATTCTCAGTCAAAACTTTAACAAAAGCACATGACATTGAATTTTTTTAAAGAATTTTGAGAGAGGCAATATCATTTCCACTAACTTGCCCCACTAATTGGCCCCACTAAGAAACCACAGTAGGGTGGTTTTTATATGAAACATGGAAAACAAAACAAGATGTGTAAGAAGTCAATGACCAAAGAGAACAGATTCTTTATCATGTCAGCAGTTGAGATAGTGCTTTAAAGATGAAGTCAGTTTAACTATAAAGTAGATTTGCTAAGAGAAAGGATCTTGAATCCCTTTGAACATAGAGATTCCCACTGAACAGTAGTGACTCATCACAAAAAATATTGTGACAAAGGATTTAAGAGGATGGAAGGAAAACTTTTAAAATTAACTTCATTGTAAACAAGGGAGGGAACCTAATCCTAGAATGTGAGCAGTAACATATTCTAAAAGGGAATATTAAGAAATGTTTATACAGTGGAATATTTTTATATGATTAACTTCTATTCAAAGTTAAACAAACCCCTCTTGATGAGAGAACAGACGCTTTTTGACAATTTTTTTTTCTGTTAACAAAAGAAGAAGAGTAGCACATGGTACAGAACACACCTTTTTCCAAATGCTAAAGGCCCTGTCACACTGCCCAACGGATGCAAAACGGACACAACGGACGAGAAAAATGTTCCATC